>JANIJI010000016.1:3207500-3420000 GCA_024500535.1 Leptonema lineaticorne | reverse complement strand
ATATATATATATATATATATATATGAAATATTCTAAAAATACGTGGAAATATAAAGATATTTTATAAAAATATACTCAAAAGGTTTTTTTCATATTTAATACATCCGAATCTTAATAATTGAAAAATTTCAATTTTCATTCATAAAATATATGATTGTATATTAAATAAAATTTATACCCAAAATAGTTTAAAAATCATCGATTTATTTTTATTTTATTATAATAACGATGCGCCATATCGAATATAATAATATTATATCGATTATGTATATACGTATAATTTCAATTATTTACGGTTATTACTTATATTTACACCGGATTATAAATAAACTGACCTACACACAAATTTAGGCGCGCGTAAAATAACCGGAACTCACAATTTCATAAATAATAATAATAATAGATTACACAATATTTCCGTATGCTTACACCATAACGAATTTCTCGTCAATGCTAAAAATTTATATACAACCGAATTTTTATTATTAATATTTTTTTTTCTAATAAATTTTTGATTTATTTACTATATAATAATATAATACAAGAATAACAATACGGTTCCGTTTTCTTCTCCAAACAATAAAAAGGTGAAAGGTTGAAACGTGATCTTTGTAGCATTATGAATTTTCAAAAATAGTATAATATATATATATATATATATATATATATATATATATATATAAATTTGTATATGTTTAAAAATATTATCTTTAAGCTTTTTTTTTGCATATATTTATCTAGCGTAATGATAATAGAACGACGCTATATAAAAATAACTATACTATCGTTATAGCGTACATGTACTCGATGAAATTGGAAAAACCAATATTGTCACGAATAGAAATTGAAAAAATTCAGAATAATTCATTTGATGGCGTAATATAAATATAATATAAATTTATATATGCATATATTCATCATATATTTATGTATGCATGCGTTGTTTTGTGCATAGAATTGTGTAAAGCACGTGGCCGTTCAATATTTTTCATATAAATAATTATAATCATTTACCTCTTAATAAGCATATTATTATTATTAATAATAAACAATAAATAATATTTCTACACTTCCCAATTTGCAAATTATTTCCTATCTATAATTATCATTTTATATACTCTTGCAAAACAACGATGAATTTGGAAAGCTTTTCCTACATTACAATAATAATCATCGACTAATTCGTTTCATTTAAAATTGAAACATATCAAAGTTTTTCAATATTATTATAGATTATTCAGAAATAATTTATTATTTATTATTTTAAAATAATTTCATTTATAAATACATAAAATTTTAATATTAAAAATATATATATATATATATTTTTTTTTTAAATTAGCACTTGGTTATTATTAATTTTCATTCTCATTTAACACGGTTTTACTTAACATTTCATATTATATTATAGCGCATTAATAAAATATGTAAAATATACATTAAATAAAAATAAATAGCAACAACGTAAGTGACATCTTTAATAATAATTAAAATTGCGTTTATTGTTCATAAATATTGTATTTATTATAAATATAAGATTTTATGACACCTTCTCCTTTGAATTATTTATTATATTTACATCTACTGTTCATATTTTTTTTATTGAATAAAATAAACTTACTGTTAAAAATTTTATATACATATGATATTTGAGCGTGGAAAACCTTGACGTTTCGATTTTTTTTTTTTTTTTTTTGGGAAAAACTTAACATTTCTCACGTTCAACGATCGATAATTAATTGTGTATTTTTGCCGTTTTAGTGATTTATAGTAATGTGTTTGTAAATATTATTATTGTCGTATTTTTTCATAAAATATAATAATAATATTAATATAACCATAATCGAGTGAACGTACATCGGATTCATATTATATAAATAAATCGAGTCTTCAACGCAACATTTGAAGACAAAGGAAAATCGATCAGATAAAAAGATCGATTCTTCATTTTATTATTATTATTATTATTATTATCGGTCATAAATCACATTAAGCATTTGCTTCTTGTCTTGTTTATTTATATTGTTGTTCTCGGTATATGATTCACGATAATGAATTAAACGGTTTATAAATATCTTAAAGAATAATTTTTACAGTTTCTCAAAAAGTATTTCTATTAAATGATATAGATATTGATCAATAAAAAAAAACAAGAATAATTAAGTTCACCTAAAATTAAAAGGCATATTTTTATATATTGCCTAATATTAAAAAGTAGCTCACGTGATATCAGTTTCGAAATGGACGTTGATAATTTTTGATGAAATTATTGTCTATTTTACGATAATGATAAATAATCATTTTTAAAATATATATTTAAAAATAATTTTATGCATTAATTAAACGATAGATTTATCTAACGGAAAGTTTGAAAATCTATGATTTAAATTATAATATTAGTCAATTTTCCATTGATATTACAACATTTAATAAGTTGAACTTTTATTGTTTTTAAAGGTGCATATATGATTATTATTTTTTTCACTATAATATTATAATATGTTAATAAATTTATTATTAATTTAAAACCAAATGATTGTTTATTGTCGACAACGATATAAAGTTTAATACAGCATATCAAATTGTGTTTCGGTCTTGAGAATTAATTTGTTAATTAATATAATTACAGTCTCAACGCGTAATTCACACATGTTATAAAATGTTTTTCACACTTACATCGATTGAAACGTTTGTATGTAACCACGTATATATAAAAAAGCGCTAAAAGCCTTTTTTGTATTCAATTTCTTTTTTTTTATTACAATTCAAATTAATATAAAATTAATAGAGATAAAATTTTCAAATACTTGAATTAATAACATTTAACACTGTTAATTTGGCAACACCTGCAAGAAATCGAGCTAATATTTTTAATTAAATATTCACAATATATTATAATAAAATTGATAATATTATATTTTTTAATAAAATATATATAATATAATAGATAAATTTTACAAAAAAAAATATTTCAAAATTATTATAGTATAATACTATTTGAAATATAACGGATTAACAAATTAAATGAAATTGACGAATATTGAGAATATCGAAAAAATGCAGTGGATTCGTTTGAAGATAATTAAAAAAAACACACACACACACAATAAAAATAGTAAAACAATCGTCTAGTTTGAGTAACAGTCGTACTGCGGCAAATGAGTTCAGTCTCACTTGCTACACTTTCGATTTCGAAGCGTCACGCCACAGTTTCATAATCTGTGGTTCGCGCTCTGTCGCCATATCGAAATTAATAACACAATTAAAAACAGATGGCGACATTGACAAATAAATTAGAGAAGAAAAACACTCATAATAATATAAACCGAAAACTCGACTAAACTTCGGATTGATAAATTGCAACACATCAAATGAAAATGAAACAACAACAACAAAAAAAAATAATAATAATAAAACATACATTTCACATTACATAACGTTGATAAAAAAAAAATGATATGCAAATTTACGCTCAAAATCAAAACAATAGTATCGTAATCGCCTTTTTGTCACATTTAAATATTAAACGATACATAAAAATGGAGTGGAAAAAAAATTAATAATATACGCGTGTTCGAAAAAACTTGACACACTTTACTGCATGTTGTGTAATATTATATATCACCTAATATAGCCGAAGGATCTTCGCTCTTGTATATTTATATGTTAAAAATAAATATTTTTTTAATCGACTTTTGAATTTTTAGCACGAAATTATTCTATTTAATACATTATTTCAATGTATGCATTTTATCATAATAAATTATTTTTTTTAATATATTGAATTACATTGAAATTTTGATACATTTAACCACAATTAATTATAAAATATATTTTTATAACTAGTACTAAAAAAATATACGAACAAATAAAATAATTTAATGAAAAAAATAATACTATTTATATTGTCAATATTTTCTAATCATTAGCCATGTTGTATTTCTAAATGAAGGTAATTTACTATTTCAACATCGCTCATACCATATCATTATTTAAATTAAAGTTGATAATAAAATAGCGCATCGTATACTAAAACCAGGCCATTCGATAGATAACAAGAATCTTATTGATTATATTCAGTTTTTTTTCTTCTTTTACGACAGCTTCTCGATTAAATATCGAATCAAAGAAAATAAAAACGTCAATCACATTTTTATTGGAAACGTATAATAGATGTTACAAACTTATTCGCAAATCGAAAAATATGTATAATAAAAAAAAACCGGTTGTAATTTTACACATGAATTGATGATTTCGAGTAATTTACAACAATAACAGTGAATATATATATATATATATATATATATATATATATATATATATATTTATATATATATATATATATATATATATATTTATATATATATATATATATATATATATATATATATATATTTATATATATATATATATATATATATATATATATTTATATATATATATATATATATATATATATATATATATATATATATATATGAAGCGGGTATAAACTGGAAATTTGCATCGCAATCGATATAAATTATGTATTATATTAAAATTGGACTATGCTTTTCTAAAATGAAAAAAAAGATATATATATATATGCGATAACAAAATGAAAGTTATAATCGTTATTAAATGTCTAGCTGAATTCTATTATATATTTATACAGAATTCAACAGTCGATGCGTTCGCTTTTTATTTATTTCAGAAATAAATTAAATAAAGATTTTTTTCAAAGGAATAAATATAAAAATAAAACATTTACCCGTTTTGTCGTCGGCGTTTGTGTCGTTTAGCAATTTGTCTTATGATCTCTTTTCATTATTTCGTTTTATGCAATTTCATTTCATTTCATTATAATAAAATTAAATATTTTACGAAACGGCGCAAGGTTTTTACTCTGTTATATTTGGCAACTTCCGAAATATAATGTAACGGTTTTCCTCTTTTACTTTTTTTTTTAATATATAATATTTTAATCTTGATTTCACATAAACGCACACATAAATATATTAATATAAATTCATATTTTAATTTATAGGATATTGCCAATTAAATATGCTAAAACGATATTATTAAATATTTTTTTGCTAGTGCAATTGAAAATATTGAATTATATTTTTTTTATCAAATTACATCAATAACCTAATTTCAAAATTAATTTTGGAAAAACATATGAACTCAATAGACGTTGCTTCAAATTCAACTTTTTATCTGTTAAATTTACTATTTTTTATTATCTATTGAAGATTCAATTTCAGATATAAAATACTTTATAATATTAAACAATAAAATAGATAATAGAGACTTTAATCGCCATACATAATCATTGAATTTTTATTAAATAAAATATTATTTAGTATTTTTTATATTATATAAAATAAAAATTCGATTCAATCCGTTTTTGTTTAAAAAAAATAAACTTTTGCATCAACTTGTTTTAAACTGTTCATTTTTAAGTGTCAAAATAAGTATTTGATGCTCGAGCTATTGCAATAAAAATCGCTTTCAAAATACTATTAACTCGCTGTAATATTTGTTAATTTCTAAAATTTAGAAATTCGATAATCGATCATTTCCAGAAATTAATATCTAGAAATTGTATTCTTTTATTTTATTGTTCTACTTCACTGTTAAACGGCCAATCTTGCAAATCTTCAATGTAGCCTTTCCTCTTATCTTGATCGATGAAGCATTATTTGCAAATTTCGATAACGAAATTGCTTCATTTACATTGTGAAAAACCATTATGTTCAATATACAAAAATTCGTTTTTTATTTCTTTGGCATGAACATTGCCAAAAATTTAACAGATATCATCTTAATAACATTTCTTTACAATGAAACTCCTCAGTTAAAAAAAAATATTTCTTATTCAATATATATTTTACAAAAATAATTCAATGCTATTTTTTATATTTAATTTATATTTCAAGAAGATTTTTACGGCGAATTTTTTCAATGTTGATAACAGAAATTCTCAATCTGTCATACTATTTTTTAAATAATATTTTTCATCGTTAACTATCTTTTCTAAAAAATAATTATTATTTAAGAATAGTAATTATCAAATATATATGTAATAAATGTTTTATACAAAAATAGATTTTCTTATATTGCAATACAAATATTTTTATTTAGTATATAAATCTCAAATAAATGTGAATATTTCATTTAATATATGTAATATTTTTTTTTAATTTCAGTTACATAAACACATGACTTCAGATGAACTGCGAAACGTATTTCACGTGGATCATCACACATCAGTTCCAGAATATCAACTTATTCAATTGAACCATCACATATCGAAGAGGCATGTGCTTGCGGCGCACACGTCCAATTCTATAGCGAATAAACCATCGAAATCCGCACACGACAAATTATCAAAAGTGGAAACCGTGTACAAGAACGCCAATAAATTTTCCGAATTGTATTTCAAATCGTTTAACGACTATCGGACCGATAAAGTCGACGAAACGCGCGATAATGATAAAAATGATAGTGGTGATAGTGATACGATCGGTCAAAATATGAAAGACACATTCACCGTCGACGAACAGCTGGAAGACGGTATACACAGGATCAGATTCGAAGCCTTCGGCAGACCGATCGAACTGAAACTGAAGAAGACCGAGGGTCTTTTCAAGAAAGACGGTCTGAAAATGTGGACCGTTGTGTCCAACAAAACGCAGCCTCATGGAGTGGAATTCGTTGAAACCGAAGAGGTGAGTTTTTAATATATTATATTTTTCATGTTTTATTTTTGAAAAATATTATATAAAAAAAAAAATAATTTAATTCATTTTGAAAACCATCGATTTAAACACTACAATACGATTATATTGCAATATTGATAATTGTTAATACACAAAAATAATGATGTATTACACGTATCCATTATAAAACTCATTCGCAATACCATAAATGTCATTACCTTTAACATTTACGAATAAATATATATATATATATATATATATATACGCATAGTTATTTTTTAATTGCTTAAATCTTGTTAACAATTATGCCTAACCATGTTATGGCGTTAATGCTTTTTTTTATATTATAGCTTACACGTGCAATAAAGGACGTTTAATGATCATAATACGATACAATCATCATTATATATTAATTGTGTGTTTTGAAAATTTAACGCGGAAATATTAAAATAGGGGAGTGGTAATTTTATACGTAAATAAACGACGCAATACATTCAATATCGAATAAATTAATAAGGCGCATCTAATTTTGTAATTTTAACATAATTTATAAATATGATTATTGTATATTATATATTTTATCTTTTTTTTTGTTTTGTTTATAATCGATATTTAATATAAGCATGGGAATGATAATATATATATATATATATATATATATATATATATATATATATATATATATATATATATATATATATATATATATATATATATGATTCGTTCAACTAAAAACCTGAATAAATGTTAGCGGGTCATCGAAGACGAGGCAACTCGAGACCATCAAATGATTGTGACATCGCAGGAGTAGAACCTCATGGGTCGTGTGAATTTGAAAGTATACATATGATCGTACATGGATGATTTCATGACGAAATTTATTTAGCCATCTTTTATCGACGACGAAATAAAATATATATATATATATATTTATTATATATGCATTTATAAAAGGGCAGATTGTTTAAGAAATAACGGTAATATATGATTTTATTGATATGAAGCGTATTATTATATTATTATTTGTTACGAAAAACTTTAAAATATATGAATATGATTATAAATATAGTATTCCAATTGGGTATTTACGGTATAACCAATCAAAATTTGTAAAAACACGCACGTTTGTTTGTTTATTTGTACGTTTACCTTTTAAGTAATAAGCAATCGATGTTTGAGACTATATTTATTTTAAATATAAAATTAAGGTCATTTTTATAAACATATCATCTATATTAAATAAAATAAAGAAATGAATGACTTTGATATTTAAAACGGAATAATCAGATAAAATCGATTACTTTTCATTTATATTCAATTAGTATTAATTGCGCTGAATTAAACCAATATACATTTTAAATTTCACGTCAATAAATCGTGCAATAATATTAATGAATTTTTAAGTATTATATAAAACGCATAAACCTTGAATTAATATATAAAATTCGATATTGATATAAAAAAATCGTAATGGATTAATCAATTTTTAAAATTTGATAATATATATATATATATATATATATATTTCAATACAATATAATAATATATTATGAATATTAAAAATGTCGATCCTCTTATCGAATCGAATATTAGTTTTAAACCGTATAAATTTCATTATAATATATATTGCATAACGCCACAAATATCGCGATAAAAATATATATATTATATATATATATATAAATCGAAGATTATGTAAAAAAAAAACAAAATTAATGCAGAAATACACATATAAACCTATAATAACATAGTAAGTCGTTCATATTAAACGAAGCGTGAGCTTACTTTCACTATCGAGATCAACACGCAGAAAATTCTACACCATGGTCAAAAAATCTATTTTTAATTTTCAATATTATTCAATCGCATTAACGGTATTTATATTTATATAAATATATAATTTTTATATTGATTTTATTTTATCTAAAATTTAAAAAAAAATCGTCGGCAAGACAACCTTTCTAAATATAAACGACTCTTATATTTTGAAACACTGATTTATAATATTTTTTAACAAGGTCAAATCAACACTTATATACGTATATTCAGATTTTAGGATTTGGCTTATTGTTGCTTCTTTCTATAAATTTAAATATTGATGCATTTTTTTTAAATTAAAAACATAAATAATATGCAAGTGACATTGTAAATTTGAACTCGTGACTTTTAAACTAAAAAAAAAACATAAATATTGATTTAATATTATATATCATGTTAATATTATAATATTATATATGTATTAATTAAATACTATAAATTGAAGTATTTAAAATTTTTAAAACGATCTTTTGTGACAATATACATCAATAATTATTTTTTACTATTAAAAATAAAATATTTTTATATATTAAATTTGAATAAAAATAGAATATAGATTAGTGATATTTTTTAATATGTTTAAAATAAATACATTGACGAGTAAAGTAAAAAAAGTAGTTTAGTTTCTATTAAAAAAAATCGAAGAGTAATCGTGTACAATGAATACAAATTAGAAGAACTACGTGTCAAAATGTTTTATATTAACATTAAATACAGATTGATTAAAAATATACGGTATTAAAATGATTATATCTGACAGTAAAATAATAAAAGATATATGTTTTATAATATTAAAAATAAAGATGTTAAAATATAAATATTATAAATGTCTCTATAAAATATTACACAACTCACTATTGCACCAAAAATATTACAAAATAGCTTATGGTTTTATGTGTTCACTGCATAATTTTTCAATATTTTGCAAAATAGTCTACAAAATTTAATAAACACCATAATAAAATCAAATTATTATATTCGACACATGCTCATTATATAAACGTAATTTGCGATACACGACACACTTTATAAATATAATGTAAATATCGCTTATTCAATATTGAAAAAGTGCAACGATTGACCAACACATTTATGAAGGAAATAATTGAAAAATTAAAAACCAGTCGCAAACTTATTTACTTAATTATTATTTTAAAGTTACACGTTTTGTGGTTATCTTATACTTTCTAACATATACGTACAAATATAATTTTTTGTACTTGTGTTTGTGTGTGTGTGTAATCGATATGACCTGGTCGTGACTACGTCTGCCCCAGACTAGGTCAGGAAATGAAAACCCAGAGGCTACGATGAAATAACCAATACCGTAACTCAATTTAACCGAGATTTATATTTCGTATATCTATATTTTTTTTGAACAAAATTAAAAGATGTACAAATTGAACGCAATCTTATATAAAAATATATACAAGTGAATACGTATGTAATTTATATACTTCATATCATATTTCTATAATTATTTAATATGTTAGTTTCATATGTTGAAATTAATTATTTTAGTGTTAAATAGTTGAGTATTTAATATTTTAAACGTGTTATGAAATTTATAATTCAGACTTAACATCTAAAACTAAAATAAATTAATTACGATATTTTCAAAAATTTAATCGAGATATTAAAAAGAAACCGATAAACTGCATTTTTTTCTAATATTTTATACAAATTCTTTATTTATATCTAATTTTTTAAATATTAAATAGAATAAATTCAATCTAAAAATAATTCTATAATATGCATAGGTAACGTTCATAGGTATTTTTCACAAACCGGAAGTCTATATTTTCTTCAAGAACCATTTCGTTTACGTTCACTTTCGTTCAGAACCTATATATATATATATATATATATATATATATATATATATATATATATATATATATATATATATATATATATATATAACTGCACATATTGAACACTAGTTCTTTTAAGCCCACCGCAATCCCTCTTCCTGCTTCCTGCTATCGTTATTTCTACAACCGATCTATAAAAAAAAACATACACACGTATAAGCCTCCGTTTCGTGATCATACACCGTGTCATGTCGATTTTGTAACACTTTTATTTGAAAAAAAATAAAATAAAAACATACAATTTTATACGAAAAAACGATGTCTTTTTTTTACAATTTTTCGAGCGAAGGAAAATTATTGCATGGGCGTAAAAGTTGCGAGATCCCTTCACGATTTTACAACACCTTCTTTTTTTAGTTATATAATAACCTTAAAATATAGTATTTTAGTGTATAAATATATGTTTTATATGTATTAATTATTGTACTTTATTTTAACATCAAATTATATAATAATTGATAGTTACTTTCAAAAAACATTTTATTTCAAAATAATATAAAATATCAATACAAATTTAATAAATAATTTATTTAATTGCAAAAATAATAAATTAAATTCGGGCTATAAATTTATAGAACGTTACCCCCATGTTAAAATAAAATCGAGTAAATAAATATATATAAATTAGAATGCTATTCGTGTGTCGTCAAATCATAGATCCGGTCTAGAGTTTTTCACGGTCATTGTAAGATAAATATCGTTAAACTAGTAATATTATTTAATCTGAATATATGAAAATAATCTTTTATTAAACAATATTATATATATAATAATGTTTTATTTAACACTAATAACCGTAATAATTTATATTAAGAAAATCTATTGATAATATGGGTTTGATGTTTAACCGCGCGTTCATATCTAAAATTGTCAAATTTTATCATATATAATATAACATTAATAATATTTTAAAATATGTTAAATTTAACTGTAATATAATATACATATTTATTAAAAACCATAGAATTATTATAAATATAGCATTGATTGTTTGCGGTGAATATTTATTGTTCACTTTCTTATTTGTGGGCAGCAGGTCACAGGTTATATTACATGATATCGCTTGCATATTTTTATTTTCTTACTTAATTCATGAAAGTCATAAATTTTTCAATTTAAAACATTACATATAAAAAATACTGTTATATAGAAACTCAAAAAAAAAAAAAAAAAACAAAGTAAATCAGCGCCTTAAAACTCGAAAAAGCACTACTGTTTTATTTATTTAGTAATAAAAATATAATTTATAATGAAAAAATATGTGGATATCTTAATGATTTATTTTTGTAATATAATATAATATAATCTTCCATAATTCAAATTTTATTTGATCATAAAAAGCGTTTTTAAATATCATTTTAATAGTTGAATAAAAAGAAATAAGACGTCAATTTTTATCTGAAAAATAATATTAATATTTTTAGATAAATTATTTAATTTTCGTCGGTTCATTTCAAATGTATAAAAAATTAAAAAAAATATTATAATGTTTTAATACTGATTTTATCGATAATTATAATACATTTTACGATCTTGATTTTTATAAAGATATTATAATTTTTTATCCTTATAAAATAATGAAATATAGCTTTTATTTTTTTTTTAATTCATCACGTATATAAAACAAAAATATTTGAAAGCGAACAATATTTTTTTTCATCATTCATCGATATTGCATTGAGATTCATCAAAATAGCCTCGATCACGTTTTTCGTGAATTTCTCAACAACAATAACAAACAAGTTAACAATCGTATTTTTGCATAGAATTGAGTAACTGCTCTTAGTGAATACGAGAAAGAAATGTCGACCAAAGAACACTTTCGCTTTCACTACCAACTGACTAATAATATTGATTCGATATCAAACGTTGAGAAAAAAAAATTAATGATAATAATAATAATAATAAAGACAAAAATATTATGTCATAAAGATTTTTTTTAAATGTTAAAATCCTGTGAAAGATAAAAATATTCGATGATCAAATATGAGTTTCACACACAAATTAATACTATAAAAATGAATCTAAATTTAAATTAAACATAAATTTTCAACAATTGTAATATCGCTGATTTCTTTCTATCATAAAATATTTCCATTTATTAAAATATTACTAATATATTCTTTATTAATAAAAAAAAAACTTTCATCTTGATGCAGCATCATTCATGAATTAAATATCGAAATTTTTTGTGAAACATTATCATAAATTAAATAGAGTTATCTCATTCCTCTTCTATTTTATACTGTATTGCATAATACGAAAAATATGTAAAATATGATTCTTCGATAAAATATTTAATATTTTTTATTCATTACCACAACGACATAAGTAAATATCATACGTTCATCAATAACTAATTAGAGTTCGATGAACTTTACATCTTCATCGATTTTTATAATTATTATCGAATTTATAATTACATATAATAAAAAATAGTAAGAATATGAAATAAATTAAAAAAAATATTTGATTAACTTTTTTTTTATTTAAGATTAAAATCGAAAATATGCATTATATTTCTGAAACAGTACCTCAAACGGTTAAACGAAACGTTCTCGACTGAACTATAGCAAGTCTTTAATTAAAATAATAATAAAAATAATTAAATTTTTATATCATCGTCAGAATGTGATTTGAATCGACATCTACAAGAGTCCATTTAAATTTAAGTAGCAACGATGATTGAATAATAAATAACGATCTTTGATGAATATCAATTATTTCTTCTATTATTAGCAATTTAATCCAATAAGATGTGATTATATCAACGTCACTTCACTTCCTATATATAATATAAATATGTTTAACTCAAAAGTTGTTTTATCAAATTTACTTTTACTTTTATATATCATATATATAGTATAATAGTAGTTTTAAATTTATTATGTTGAAAATAATTCATAATTATTTCTATACGTAATTTGTGTAATATTTTAATAGAGCATATGGCATACGTTTAAAAAAATGCATGTAAGAAAAACGTGAATTTCACACAATACGAAACTTGTTCACAATAAAAACTTGTTGTTACATCAACATTCTAATTTCTTAGCGTTTCGTTGAAACTCGCATTTGTCTTACGAAAATACTTCTTAAGATGGAAAACTCATAGAATATAAAAAAAAAAACAAACCACTTTAAATTAAATTTATGAAAACTGGGGCAACAATAGTTATTTTTTTATTACATATATATATATATATATATATATATATATATATATATATATATATTCTTATATAATATATTTTTCAAAAATGATTGAGCCATTCAATTGACTCAATAGTCATTATAAAGATGGGTTGTAAAACTATTACATAATAAAATTAAAAGAAATTTTTATAATGACAAATTTACATATGTATACATGTCGTTTAATATTTTTATGTAAAATTATTTTATTTTATAATCCAGTTTTTATTATATCTTTATTATATATATATAAATACATTAACAAAAATAAAATTATATTTTATCTGCTCAAACATTAAATTTTAATAACCGGTGTTTTTTTTTCATATTTTTTGTAATTAAACCTAAAATGAAATTTTATATTTATTATTTGATTATGAATATTGTCACCAGTTTTTTTTTATCGAAACGATCGCATTGAATTGATTAAAATAATCGCATAAAAAGTAATCATCATACGGTACACGGCGTTTCGTTTTCATATATTGTATGACAATCGGCGAATTATTGAAAAAAAAAATATATATAAAACGAGGAATCGAACCCGGAACTTTGAAAATGGACACCGATACACGAAGAAAGCAAATCGGTTCCTCTTTAACCTTTTGAATGTTGGGACAACGAACAGGACCTGTGAACCGGTCAGAGGCGATTGACAATTGCGTCACCTTACCGCTTCGCCTGCACACAATAAAACGAGTTTTGTCCAAAAAAAAGACACTTTTAATATATATATATATATATATATATATATATATATATATATATATATATGTGTGTGTATATATTCATCTGTAATCATATACGATATATGTAGTATTGATTTTTCGTGTTTAAAACTCATTTTTGCAGTGACAAAACTCGTCGGATCCGGCTATGGCGGTCAGCTGATCGTCAATATGACGATTTTCATTGATAATATTGATGAATACAAAAATCATATCGATTAATGTTTAATAGTGATGAATTCTAAATATTTATATATCTACAATTAATAATAGAAAAAAAAATTCAATACTGATCTATTGATATTTATTATAGTAATCCTTAATATTGTATAAAAAAATAAATTACATGAGAATTTTTATGAACACATTGCTAGAAATGATCATTATGTATTCTGATAATATAAACAATAATTGCAAAAATAAATTAGAAATGTTTCAGATATTTAGTTTAAACAAAATTGTTATAATATTAATTAAATATATTTTTTCATTCAAATATGAAAAATATATATAAAATATATTATAACCTAGGTTATATGTCAAATCGATCAGAAAGGATTAATGTCATAAAATTGAGATTAGACGATTCAACTATTTAGAAATAAATAAGCGTTACAAATCTCAAAAATAGACTTTAATCCTAAAAAGGGTTGAAACGTTATCATTAGGAACATTTCATTTTGTTAAAAATGGGATAATCGTAATTTAAAAGATAGAAATGATATTTCGAAAAATATTAGACAATATAATATAGCTGGAATCGAAACAACATTCTCATATTCATTATATTTGATCAAAACTTAAAACATGTATCGTAATAATGCTATAAGAATTAATTAATAATTACATCGAAATTTAATGTATCATCATTTTTCGTTTTTTTAATGAGTAAAATAATCGGTTTATTCTTATCATTATGTTTCATGTTTATTTACAACATTTCCTGAAGTATCTTTTAGCAAAACACATCAATTATCGTACAACAGGAACAACTTAATGACAAAATACTTATTCACTGCTCAAGGCCTACTGTATATAAAAAAGTAATAATAGTCATATTATTTATATTTATATAAAAATGTATAAGACGAAACTTTTTTTTACTATAAACAAAATAATTTCTAAATAACTACTAGAAATTTACAATTATCACTGTCGATTAATAGTTTCTCTCTATAAACTCTAATCCGTTATGATTACTAATACTTTACTTAAAAAATATTTAAAAATAAATAAAATGAATTTGTATGCTAAATATTTTATAAAATTTAAACTTTTAAGAATATTTCAAGTTTATGTTATGATATTTTTAAGAAAACACCGACATAAATGGTGAAATCATTGTTTTTATTTAAATTTTGCGACCAAAGTTATGATACATAAACTTGTTTAGTAACTAGTTTTCATTGATAAAATGATTATATATATATATATATATATATATATATATATATATAAAAATTTTTCATATTCAAAAACTAGTTATGAATTTTACAAATTTTAATATTAAATACAAATAAAATAAAAATATCTCTTAAAATAATCGATTTCGAAACATCTTTTTCAAAATTCCAAATTTAGAAAGATAGATTTGTTATTTATAAAGTTCAATCGACATAAGTTATATTTATACAGGTTGTTTATTTTGTTATAAACAACCTGTTTGTAACAAATAAATGCGTAACATCTGTCACAAATGTATTGTTGTTATACACAATTATATAATATCGGAGGTAATATAAGGAAAAAAAATACTATTTATTGAACCTATTAAAGAAAATATGTACTTGAACATACGTGTACATTGTTAAAGTGCATTGTAAAGGTCAAAATCATTTTCTGAAACTCACTTCAAGGTTGAAGTTGTCCGACATTTCGCTTATATCGAACATGCTACATATTTTGAACACAAAAAAAATATTACAAAAAAACTATTTACAGCTAAATATGATAATCACGATAAATAATTAATTATAATGTGGTATTACATTGATTTCGATAACATATTTTGTGTTGTTTTTTTTATAGAACGATATATTTTTATCATATCAGATATATGGTTATACTAGTATTATAAAATTATTATGGTATATTATTTTTCTAGTATATATAACAAGAAATATATTGTGATCTGAAATTTTTTACATTAAATTAAAAAAAAGTTAAAGAAAATCTTTCATAAATAAAATTATAATTTTAATATAAAATATCTAGAAATAATCACTGATATTTTAAATTTCTGCATAAAATAATTATTGAAACAATACTATTTAACTGCTTCGTTCGCCTTAATAAATATGTTTACTTGAAAAATTTATTATATAATATTGCGAAAAAATTGATAAAAATATACAATATATTTTCTCAACACACAAAAATACAACAATAGTTAATCATAAATCGCAACTAAAAACTGTCAAAAAAAAAGATATTCTTTTAACACTTTAAAGAAATTTCGATTGAATTCCAAACTTTTTCTTACATATTTCAAAGCAAAAAAAAAAAATAGCTAACTACTGCGCGGTACTTTTAATACAAGTTTTTTTTTATTGTTATTCCAAAATATTTTAGTCAATTACGTATATTTTTTATAGGGGACCGGTTTCGTTGTTTAATTTACGATGCGTTAAGACATCATTTCAGATTTTTTTAATGTCAAATCTTTCTCAACCACTTATTACCCTTTCTTGTACATTAGACGAGGTCAAAATCGAGCTGAACCTAATTTTACAGACTCATAAAGTATTATTTTTTTTAAATATATTTTTTTTCTGTTACAGTTTGGCGATGAAGCCGATCATATAGGAGAAACATATCAAGATGAAGACAGTCACGCCGCTTTAGTTATAAGAAAAGATCCTGAAGCTGGAATATTAGTGGTAAGTTTATTATATAATAATAATATTGACTTTTAACATACATAGAATAATAAAAAAAATAATAAAAAAATCGAGTCTGATAAGTATGACAGTATGATTTATATGACGCATCCAGCATTCCCCAATTTCAAATCTATATTTTACTTGGTCTGATTAATAGAATATTCCATTTAATATAAAATAATATTTAATCCTATAAACGTCACACTAAATGGTCTCATCTGTATATTGTCTATATATTTTTCGGAAAAATATGTTTTTCTCGGTAATTTTTAAATAAAAATATAATCCGTTTTATCAATTCATATTAAATAATAATGTTGAAAATATATATAAAATATTCAAAAGAAATAATATTAAATTTAATCTTATTTAAGGCATAATTTGTCCTTAAAACTGTATATCGTTTTTCTTTGAAATAAATATAAAATTCCACATATAAAAATTAATCAAAAAAGAAGAGAAATATAATTTTAATATCGCTGAATAATTTTGTATTTCATCGTCTTTTCCTCTATAACAGAAAATAATTAAAAAATCCTAGACACAATTTTAGGAACTGAAAATTTGTACATCAGAATAGAAAATGATTTCCTGTTAACAACATAATCGTCATTTATTATAAATATAATGCTCTTTAAATATAATATTATATATGAATATATAATATGAAAGGGAAAAAAGAATTGAAAACAAGCTCAAGACACGATTTTAAGAGTAAATTCCGCATTTAAACGGTTCGTGCGTGCAAATAACGGTTTCTATATAAATGCGTATATATTTATTGTATATATGTATACGAGTTAAATTGCTCCATTGTAATCGTTAATAACAATTATACGTTATATTATTATTATGCGGCTCTTGGAGTTTCTTTTGCGATTGTCAATAAAAAAAAATGAAAGTATTCAGAGCTAAAAAGAGCGTGCCGTTATTGTTTTGATTTTGGTTAATTTCCTGTATATTTAACAGATTCCTAACCCGTTTAGTGATTTTATTCCCATTGGCAACTGTGAATTTTTATTATATAGCGTTAGAAAATGTTATTCTTTTTTTTTCTAATAAAGTATGCAAATTTTGATTACAATGCGCTTATATAGTTGTTGCCTTTTAATTCAAAACTTGTCTAAAAAAATCACAATTTAGAGTTAAAAATATATTAATGGTTTTTAATTATTATATAAATGTTAAAAATACGATTCTATATAAATATTTATTTTTCAATTTTTAATATCAACAATTTATTGTTACAAAATATACAAAACTAAAACTTGCTCATATACTATGTTCAATGTAATAATATTTTTACATTTCATATAAAACAATGTTTCTCAACATTTTATTAATATTGTCCAATTTATACATATTATATATATATATATATATATATATATATATATATATATATATATATATATATATATATATAAACACTCATCGATGCATTATTTAATTAGAATCTTCAAATTTTCTCCATTTTTTACATAGAGTGCCATTTGCCATTTAAAAATTGCACATTAAACAGTCACACTTCACAATGCAAATGTGCACAATATAATTGAATTGCTCATTGCGCAATACTCGATAATTCGCCAATTTTTCTCGTAATTCACGTTTGAAATCTCGTTTTTTATTTACTTAACACGGTTGAAATTTACACAAATCGAACGAGCATCAATTTGCAATTTCTACTTTGGTTGTTTGTAAATCGTCGGAAATTGTCCGCTATTTTTAGTTATACTGTCATTTTAATTATTTAATACATAATCATAGACAGAACACGTTTAAACATGAACAATGTTATAAATAAAACTGAAATATCCACCAAAAAAAATTTTCGACAATTTTCATAAGATTTTTTATATCAATTTATATATATATTTTTTTTAATATATAATATAAAAATAAAATTTATATTCACAAAAAATTCAGATATCCTGCATATTTTATGTCTATTTTAACTATCGTATGTTTATTACGACATCGTAATAAACTTACGAGTATTTATAATAATATAGTAATAACACATAATTGATTTAAAAAACACACATACAAATACTCGTACGTTTGAACTGTGACCCCTTTCTTAGAGTGTTAATTATAGTTGATTAACTAACGGCATTGGTAAAAATTTCAAAATTATATAACGCATCGCAATTGCAGTGTACTGTTATTTTTTTCTTTTTGCGACATTTATTAGCTGTCACGAGTGAAAAAAATCCGACATCTTCAAATATTCGAGGCGAACCCCTGTTACTTCATATCGCACATAATATAATATATTATTTTTGTTATTATATTACGTATCTTCGACTATTATCGAAACTTTACAAGCAATATCTCAGATAAATAAATAAATTAAATATCGTCACAAATGCGAAACGAAAGTGATAAATCGTTACATCAATCTGTTGTCGGATTGCGCAATAATTTTGACCTACTTGGTATGAGATTTTTGACTGCTTTTTCTTTACAAAATCGAACAACAATAGTGATTGTTGTGTATGTGTGTGTGTGTGTGTGTTTTGTTTTCATCTTAGTGTGTAAACTGATGTTGTTATGCATTTTAAAAGTAATAATTCGATGATGATGCAGTTATTGTGATCCTTTTTCTATTGGATCGAATCAAACGATATATGTTGAAATTTCTATTGAAGAAAAAAAATAATAGAATTTCTAATCGTTTTAATTTCATCAATTTAAAATCGAATTTAGGATTAAAAATATCTAAGAACATAAATATATTCTCGTTTTAATAAAAAAAATTCTAAAATTAAAAAAATATATTAACGAATGATTCTATTATCATTTTGTTTATAAAATCAGTTATTCTATTTGCGATTTAAATTTTTGTTAAATATGAAAAAAAAAATTCTTAAATATTAATTATATATTTTGAATGACAAAATTTGAATATAAGAAACGCTAAATGTTTAACACGACGTTTTCATATAGGCTATAATTAAAAGTGAAATTATTAATATTACCAAAATTTTGTTGAAAAACTAATTTTTATATATTTATCGTTTTAAAATAGAGAGAAATGAAAATATACATAAATAAAAGAAAATAAAATTTGATTCAATTATCACCAAGCTTTCACTTATTCATATGGTAATATTTGATAAGTAAGATAAACTTTTATTTTGACGCCGAATACGTTTTTATACTATTAATGAAAACTATTAAAAAAAACAAACAATTTTTTATCTTATGTTCAAAGAAAAAAAATAGTCAAAAACAAGAACAAAAAACAGATCTCAAATATTAAACGCATTCAACTAAGAAGAAACGACAATTTTAATCATTAATAATTAATTCTATAAAAGAACAATAACCATTAAACCCGGATAGGGTGGCTCGTTTTAAACCACTGATTTTATAAACCTTGGACAATATAAAAGACAATTAACCGGATGTTTTCAAAAAATGTGCAAAAAAAAAAATGACAAACTGCTGAAAATTATTTTTTCAATAATCATACAAAATGTAAATAAGGTCAAGCGTAAGATTCAACTATCGATTATGAATCTAGTATTATATAAAGACATCAGAATGATAAATCACCCATTACTTATGTCTTCAGCTATATATACGAGTATATCTAACATGTAAAAAACGAAGAAGAATGGTAAAAAAAAATCAAATGAAAAATGATTGTATTCAAGAATAGGATTGGTCAATAGTTCGGTATGTTTGTAATTTCTTGTTTTTATTGTAAAAAAAAATCCACAGACATGAACAATAATTGTCAAATCGCTTCCTAATGTCGGCCAAGGAGATTCTATTCGTTCAGAAAATGGCCATTGTGTGCCGATTCCACATCCAATTTTTTTTCACATCGGATAGAAATCTTTTCAGACCGCGAATTACGTTCTACATAAATACAGCTAGCTATATATCTGTATAAATAAATATATATATATATTATTTTTTCTCTATTCGCAAAACTAATATTGTTCAAATGGCAGAGGGGGGAGGAGAAGAGTGAAAAAAAAAATAAAAATGAGACAAAAATTAATAATCGACTAGTTTCGACACGTTGATATTGCGTTGTGGTCAGCTATTGTTGAAAAAATGGAAAAATCTGAATTTTCCTCGCGTTAAGAAATCGTTTCAAAATCAAGGCTACATCTAATTTTCATTGTAATAATTGAACTATAGATATTTCGTTTTTAAGAAAAAATATTAATTTTAAAAAAAATCGATATGTTATAAATCATTAAGCAATTTATATATCTATTATAAAATAATTGTTCAAATTTTAATATATTTAAAATATTTTTTTTTTATGATCGAAATTTAAAATACACATATGAAATGACAGAATTGGCTACACAATAAATATAGGCAAATTTTCGGTCATAATATAACGGATAGTCATTGAACTATTATGCCATGAATTAAAAATCAGTTAATCGGAAAATTATCGTGACTTGTCCGAATCTAAATATTAAAAATTTTCATGCTACGCTCATTTCGTTCGACGATAAATAATTAAATATTATACAATAATTGCACGTGCGTGTATCGTTAAACGTGTATAATAAAAAAATCGAAAAATCCTATATATATATATATATATATATATATATATATATATATATATATATATATATATATTCGTGACATATTTTCAATTTATATAATATTTTAACGAATGTCTACGTTTTTATTATTATTTTTAATTTATCAATTTAAAAATTCATAACGGATAAATTAGCGAAAACTTAGTTATAAATTGTGTTTGTGAGTGCGTGTGTACGTAACGCTCGAACGATTTTGTCGATTCGTACGAAATTCACTTTTACCCGTCGTTAATGGCGTCGTGTTCCTTCCGCATTTCAAATCGGCCATTTCTTTTAATCTCGATCGCCATCATTATCACCGCTATCATCATCATCATCATCACGTTATTTTTTTCACGTGAATGTTGTCGGTAACGTTTTTTCGTTGCTATTTTTATTTTTTAATTTCTATATTCCGCATATTTAGATGAGCATCATCGATACACGATGCCGTAAATGTGATATAATATTCATCACATATAATCAACATTTTATATGTGAATGAATATGATTTTACAAAACTATAAAATATTTATTAAATTTATATATATATTTATTATATATCAATATGATTTATGTTATATTTTTAGAAAAAAAATTATTAATCAATCAAATTGATTTATAATATTTGAACTGAAATTATTAATTTTTATTTTCTTTTATATATAATTTAATAATTAATGAATCATACAAAAAATATACCATATTTCTGACAAAGAATAATAAAATTGTTATAATAATTAATTAATTGCAAAAAATATGTTAGATCATATTTCTAATATATAAATTCATAAATTTTAATTTATATTACAATAGAAAAAAAAATTAACAATAATAAAAATTTAAATATTAAAAAACAACCATGTAATAATGTCGGATATGTTCATGGTAAATAATGTTACTTATTAATTAGTCAACCTTTTTTTGCTATTATATATATATATATATATATATATATATATATATATATATATATAAATGAACATTTCCCATTATATTTTAACATTGAATGAATCATCAAATGTCAATATTAGCAAATAAACCAATAATTATTCAAATCTAAAACGCGTTTAATAATTAATTAAAACAACAATACCGAAAATAATCGTTCAATGAAATGTATAAATTAAATTATACGAGGATAATCGCATGTAGCGGCGATTTATCATTTTTTTTTCTTCAAATTTCTAACGCGATACATGTTCATGCCTAAATCTAAATTTATCTACATTAAATCATGGTCGTTCATTTTTTTTTTTTTTTGTTAAAACGGATAAAACTTGATTAATAAGCGTTAATATTATACAACAGATGCGCGGAATTGCCATTTTGATTGATCACTGTGACAAGTCAATTTACCAAGTGCAACCGATTCACGGTTACCATTTAGAAAACTCATTCTTCCGGTTAACACATAATTTCATGAGATAATTTATCATTATGCCGTCTTACGATGTTTAAATTTATATATAAATTTGCGTAATAAATTTTGTATTATATTCTCTTATTTATATATATATATATATATATATATATATATATATATATATATATATATATATATATATATATATACTGTTTTGTAATTTTCAGGAAGGATCGATAGGTCACGATTTGGTGATAAAACCGCTGCCGTCAACATTATTACCGGGAGCCGTTTTACCGAGAGTCACTTCCAAAGGTTTACCGCCTGATCAGGACGACGAAATGTTCATGGATCCTAATCAAGACGACATGGTGTCCATTGATACCGGTTTACCGATAAAAAGGTCGAAAACCGTAGCCAAAACGACGGCCGGCAAATACGAAACCGAAACGACAACGTCGTCCGAGATAAATGTCGACATAAATAAGATGGATAAAGAGAACGATCGGCTGATCTTCGACGATGCGAAGGCTAAAGAAGAGGCTCGTGCTCGTGTCAAAAGGGAAAGTTCTGAAACTAGAAGTGCGCTAATTGAAGCTTTGAACGGTGCACAACACGTTATATTCAAAAGAGACTTAGCCAAAGAAACCAACGAGGAACTCAGCGATTACGGTGAGTGAATATATATTTATATTGAATGTTGATTTTCTATTTAACATAATTGAAACGACAATGTATTGTCAATAAATAAAAAAAAATATATTTATTATATTTTACATAATAGCTATTTATATTCTATTAATTGTGAGAAAAAATATAACATAATTATTAGTAAAACAATCTCAAGCGCTCGCATTTATATGTTTGTCATATGAAAATTATATTATATTTAAAATAACATTTTTTTTTTGAGTCGATAGTTCTTGGCTGAACTCGCGAACATTAAATTTTAATTCATACTTATTTTTGAATGATTTTATCACTAATATTCATATATCATATATAAGAACAATAATTAAAAACATAATTTATTTTAATATATAATATTTCAAAACGTGAGCTGTACATTCTTTTTTTGCAATGTCGACAAATGCGAATCGTTAAATCTAAACTCAGCCTTCAGATATATATTTTTTTTACTGCGGAATTCGATAAAACAATACGCTAATATTCAATAACGTTTTGAATTCTAGTTTAATTAAATATCTTTTATAAATGATAAGTGGAAATAATATGTAAAACAATATTACGGTTCGTTACTAGAAAGAATTAAACGAAAATTTATATCAGTCAAAATTGCAAAATTTTAATTAGTTTACTGTTGATTTATCGTTCACACTATGAACAATATTAAAATTCATATTCCTGTCAAGAAAAAGCAAAACTGAAAATTTTACATATGCAACTTTCTAAAAAAATAAAAAATAAATAGATGTGAAGAGTCTATATTAAATTTTCTTGACGGCTGTTTAAGGAACTTGTCGGCGACATTTGAAAGTGTTAAAATATTAATCAGTTTCATATTGAAAGTGACAAAAAAATATACATATCGTGATATTTCCTATATAAAACATAT
The DNA here is from genome assembly GCA_024500535.1 of Leptonema lineaticorne. Classification (NCBI taxonomy): domain Eukaryota; kingdom Metazoa; phylum Arthropoda; class Insecta; order Trichoptera; family Hydropsychidae; genus Leptonema; species Leptonema lineaticorne. The sequence continues at coordinate 3,395,292 of JANIJI010000016.1, read as the reverse complement.
GCTTGAATTTTTTCAATTTGATTAATGTAAAAATAACGCTAATATAATATTATATTTACGGTGTGTGTGTGTGTTTTTTTTCCGAAATAAAATGTTAAATATTTATCATTGCAAGTACATAGTTCATTATTATTTCATATTTAACAGGAAACATAAATGAAGACCATAAATTAATACACGTTTATAAATCAAGATTGAATCGATATTTTTTTTTACATTGGGTTTGATAATTTTAAATTAGTCAATTTTTCGACTTATTTCGAAATTTGAATTATTCTATATATATATATATATATATATAAATTGAAAATTTTAATACACATGAATATTAAATTTTCATTGCCCTTCTAATAGCATGAAAAATGAAACTGGAGAAGGATTCTTTTACATTGTACGTAGATAATGTACCATATATCCGGTCATTGTATTTAATCAATTGTTTGTATGTACAAACATACATTGCCATATATAAAGATTGAATCCTTATTGGATATGAAGTTCAATGATCAAATTTTCTACATATCTCAAACGTATATTAATTATGTTAATTAATACAATATATTAAGATTTTATATGTCATTCTAATTTTTTGAAAAAATATATAAAACATTTTCAAAATTATTATGATAATACTGGAAGAGAAACATCACAAAGTTGTTGTTTTTTTTTTCGTTGCACAATTGGAAAGCGTGAACATATAGAACAATTACATATTAATATAAATAATACTATAATTTAAAAAATGTGAAACCTGAAATACAATTGCACTGAGAAAATTGTTCACTTTTAAATATAAACGCAAATTCACACGACTAATAGTTTTTAATGCCGTTTAAACGTCAACAAAAAAAATTATATAAATGTTACGAATGATCGTTTACAAATATATATATATATATATATATATATATATATATATATATATATATATATATATATATATATAACAAGGAAATCAACGAAGAAAATAAAAATATCATTAAGTAACAATTGTTACATATTTTAAGATTTAGATAGACGCGAACATCATCTAAGAAAAATGATCTACTCTAATATAAATTATGCAATATTAAAAAAAATATTGTAAATCGCTCGCTTTTTTTTATTTAAATTCAAATCATGAAATACGATGATGTATTTAAATCCCTTGGCATCGACATTAAAAAACGTGATATTGCAAAATAGGATCCGTTTGTGTGTACATTTTGAAAATTCACTTTTGTCGCTTCATTAACGATTATTGCGCAAGATCGATGACTCGTCTAAAATATTTTAATATAAACTTGCATCGAAAATAAAATAAGAAATGATGTGAAATTATGCAACAAACGAAACATTTGCATGTATTGTTAATGGATTTCGTTTTTTTTTTACACGAAATAATTTTATTATAAAAATCATGTAATATTATCGGATTTAAATTTGTATTATATATATTTTTTTTAATAGAGATTTAGACACTAGAAAATTAAAATCACTTATCTAAGTGATGCGAATAGATACGTGTACAAACATATAAATTGTGTACTACAATAATAGACATGTAGAAATCGTACATTTGTCACACTTTTGAAAGTAACACAAGATATGTTTTCAGGTATCCAAGCCAGAACAATTTCTCTTTCTTTTAGAATGTCTTTTTTTAAGTTAACTGGTGCATTTTAATGACGATTCAAATCGATAAATGCACTTTAAATCGGCAACATTCTTGTGGATAAAATATCTAATTAGCTGATTGTTTTCCTATTAAAAATATATTTTATAACTAATGATTTATATTGTATTTAATTATTGAAAACCGATTTAACGCTGCGATCAAAAAGTAAGGTGAATTTGTTTATAAAATGTAAATTATTTATATTTATTTTTCCAAATTAATATCATCTCCTTTAAAGTAATCCCCGTGAGATAAAACTCATTTTTCAGTCCTCGAAACAGTCGGAATAGTTTTTTTTTCGATATAGTCTTAAAGACCTTCTTTGATTCGGTTATCTCCTCAATCGTGTCAAAACGGCGTTTCCGCATTAGCCTTTTGAGTTTGCTGAATAGCCAGAAGTCGCACGGAGCTAAATCAGGTGAATACGGTGGATGCGGAACGATATGAGTCGAGCTTTTGGCAAAAAGTCGCGAAAAACCAATGCAATATGACATGAGGCATTATCGTGATGAAGGAACCGAGAGTTGTAAAGACACGTGTAACTCGAAGATTATTAAACCTTTTGACGGACAGAAGCTTGAAAAATGTTATAGACAGTCTTACCAATCTCGGAAAAAAATTACAATTTACCTGCCTTCGTAATGCCCGGGAGTTTTAAATGACAATTTCACCTTATTTTTTCATCACAAGTGTCTCTTTCAGAGTACTGAAGAGACTTCAGTGTCTTCAGTTACTCTTCAGACTTTTTATGCATCCCGTTCAGTATTTCTATGTTGCGTTTGATGATTAATATGAATTAAATTAATAGCATCATTCAATTATAGATAGCTTTTCAACGATGATAATTCGATAGTCACTCGTCATTTTGATTTATGATTATTTTTTAGTGGAAATACTTAAAAGATTGAAAACTTCTGTTTGAAATAAAAATAGCAAAAACTCGAAATCGTAAAATTTTTGGAAACAAAATACAATAAACAGATATGTCAAGATCATATAGCACAACTTGAATTAATAAATTGAAGACATTCATACAAATATATTTACAGGGTTCGCATACAAATTCATCCGTCGCTTATTCAAATTCATATTGTTTATATGCAATTTATATTCAAGTTCGGCAAAAATTTTAGTACGAATATGAAATTTTAATAAGTTTCTGTAAGTTATGTGAATACTGTTGAATATTGCCGGTTGAATTTTCAATGTGAAAATAACTGTTTATATGCGAAAATGGACGCAATTCGGGCATTATATCGATAATCAAATGCATTTTCAAGGATATGTTTTTTTTTTACAAATACAAAACAAAAACACTACATTCTTCTAATCGATGCGGATAAAAAATAATTAAAGCATCATTGTTCAAAGTATCTATAGGAAGTTTGAAAAAAAATCTGCACTTTCGTCATCGCGTATAAATAGCCGATTAATTGTTTACGATACATATATATATATATATATATATATATATATATATATATATATATATATATATATATATATATATATATTCCTTTTTAAAAATAATACAAAAGCATTATTCGCGTCATTACAAAATTTTTACATAAATGATTTCGTTATGCAATTCGTAGTTACAACAAAATTTATTTCACAACACGCGTCAAAATTGTAACATCGGAACAAAAATTGCAAAACGTACGCAATCTGCAAAAACCACTTCCCTATAATTTCATATTATAAATTTATTTATATTTTTCATAAATGTTTTTTTTTATATTATTTTAAAAAACATGATATATAAATAAATTTATTTCGCAAAGAAAAATAAATGATCCTTCAAAATATATTTAACATATATCAAATTAATCACAGTATCAGCATAAATATTATTTGGAAAATAAATCTTTTCTAAAAGAATTTTAATGTACATTTTATAAAACTTGATATATCATATAAATATTTCGACTTAATAATATACTTTAAATATTCATCTACAATATTCCGTGAGATATTAAACTGATGACCTTTTGTAGAAAAATCGCATTTTGCAAGTGCACAGCGTCGAATATGCAAATTATATAAACTAGACAATTGAGTCTCTTCATCGTCATTTTTAACGTCATGTTCGAAGATATTGCACTTAAAATTTATATCTTAAATATATATTTAAAACGTCATTATAAAAATATAATAGTATATTATATTTCTATTTACCTTCGAAAAAATTTGCATGGCTGAATGGCCGTGTGGATCGCCAACCTTCTTAAGGAGACGGCGTAAAGAAGAAGAAGATATTATATTTAATATGAATCTAATATTTTATTTTTCGTACAGCTTTTATGGAACCTGACCGTCTCCAGAAGAGATTTCACAGCAGACGGAAAAGGTCTTCGGAAAATAATGAAAAAAATCGCTCGAAAAGGGATGCTCCGTATGTTATTTATCCTGAAATTCTAGTCATCGTCGATTATGATGGATACAGGTAAATTATTATTTCTATGATACTTAAAAATTAATTTATGATTAACCGAAAAAAAACGTATTTTTTTAAATACATTTGTGTAGATTGCACGGTGGAGATAATCTTCAAATTAAAAGATACTTTGTATCTTTTTGGAACGGAGTCGATTTGAGATATAAATTGCTCAAAGGTCCGAAAATTAGGATATCTATAGCTGGAATTATCATATCCAGAGTGAGTATTACAAATATATTAACAAATTTTATTCAATTTTTAAAACATTGCATTAAAGTATTTATTTTAAAAGAATAAAATAAAATATTTTGAATAACATTGACAAGAATAAAATACGTTCAAAACATAAATATTATTTAAGGGAAAGAAAAATTAAATTTGAATGTATTCAAAAGTAAAATCTGCATCTTCATCTGTTTCAATTCCCACTTCTTCTAATAAAGCCTTTTTTGGTTTTGGATATGTTTCTAAAATAGTATCAACAACATCCATACATAATCGTTTTCTTTTTCTACGAAAATAAAGTGATAGATATATTATTATTATTATTATTATTATTAGCAATCACATGGGAAAAAAATTAAATATTTACCTATATTCTTTGCAGACCGTTTCATTATCTTTTTTTGCTTTCTCCATGGCTTTTGGTGATATAGGTGTATTATTTTGAGATAAATTAACTAATTTCTCACTCAACTCTTTTGTTTCCTTTTCGATCATAACTAATTCTTTTATGGCTTGAGCTTTTGTCATACTACTATTTAAAACTTTTAATTCGGTTTCTATGATTTTCAAATTATCTTCATATTTTTTTAATTCATCCGAATGTTTCGCAATCTGCTCGTCTAAATCTGAAAATTATTTGAAGTACAATAAAAACTCGTACCTATTATAATTATATATATTTCGCTTGAATAAAAACCTTTAAGATCTTGTTCGTTAAAATTATCGTTAGAATCTTGATATATAACGTAAATTTTCTGTTTTCCGTAAATTTTCTCGAGCACAACTTTTCTAGCCACTAAATTATCCAAAGCTTTTTGAATTCCCGTCTTTCCCCACTGTTTATGCATATTCAAAACTATATCGTTGGCCGAATACGGTCTATTAGTGCTTTTCAAATAGTTTTCAACAGCCGCTTCGGCCATTATTTCGAATAAAATGAAAAAATCGTGATCGATGAAATCTGCATAAAAAAAATCAATAATAGCAACGATTTATTAATGTTTAACACTCATTTTTATAATAACCATCATCTTAACGATTGATTGTGTTCAATGGATGCGTATATAAGGAAATGAAACAAAAGCTTCGAAACAAACATCATAACATAATAAAGCTGTCAAGGATAAAAGATTTTTGTTTTCAACCAGAAGACATGATTGCAATTTACGCCGATTATGTCGTTAAAATCAAAAATATGATGATAATAACGATTCATCATTGCAAGGAATCGAACGGAACGTGCATTAAAAAAAATAAATCGGATAAAAAAAACATAAAACAAAAATTACATAACGGAAATTACATAAATTTTTACACATTTGCGTTTACGCTAATCAATAACAGCAGATACAATCAAACAAATCAAAACAGCTTACGTAATATTCAATAAAATATTGCAGAAATCAAAAATAGATAATGTAAAATAAAATTTTCAATATACTATTTTTGTTCAATTTAAAAAAACTTTTTATCGATAGTAAAAATTCGATTACAAACTTTAGATTATAAAACACTACAAAATTTTTAGTTAATCGAAAAAAATAATATTTATATTGTATCTTTTATGTATATAAAATTATTTAAAAAAAAATGATAAAAAAGAAAGTAAAGACTTTCATTCAAAACAATATAAATTTGTGAACTGAAAGCTTTTGTTTTATATGTTTTATTTAGGGAAGAGATGCAACACCTTATTTGGAAAGAAATCGGGTAGGAAGAGATGCTATCGATTCAGCAGCAGCCTTAACAGATATGGGAAAGTATCTTTTCAGAGAAAGAAGACTACCAGTTTATGACATAGCCGTAGCAGTTACCAAGTGAGTTAAATTAAATTAAATTTTTTTAATATATACTATTTTTCTAAAGTTTGATAATAGTAGAAATAGAAATTTTAATTCGTTATAACCAAAATTTACTGAATAATAAAAAAAATAATTTATTATATTTAAAATATTCAATTCAAATTTATTGCTCATATAAAAATATTAAAAAAAATGTATGCGTAAAATTTATAAAACACATTTTTGAAGAGAAATATAATCGTTTTCAAACTTTGGAATAATATATAAAACGTATTTTTAAGTTAATAGTGTATTGCGATTATCTCTTATAAAATAATTACATTTTTTTCTGATTACAAATTAAAAAATATGTTATATAACAATGAGAAACTCTTAACAGATGATTACTCGTCACTTTTATTTTTTTTGTCAGTTAGTTAAAATCTAAGAAACTATCGCTTAATTAATAATCGCTCAGTCAAAAAAAATCAACGATTACTTAATGGATTAAATATTAAAAGCGTTAAAGATTTTTTTCTGATGCGTGATTTTTTTTTGTTTGGAAACATATCATGTTTTACATCCAAAAAATGTTTCTGGATATATAATATTATATTTTAAGATGCAGGTGTTCCTCAATAAATAATTTTCGGACTTTCGGATATGACATGTTATTTAAATTATATAAAATTTATGATAATGTGATTTTACAAGTCATGGTTAGCACTTTTTGACATATTGGCATACGTGATAATTTCGTAAATTTTTAATATTATCAGAATAATTCCATAGATCAAATTATTATTTTTATTTGAAAAATTCTGAATTTATATTTGATATATTTTAAATATTTTTCTGCTTTAATATAAATTTAATTATATGTCATATTAATATATATAATAAAAATATCCCACAATTAAATAAATAAATAAAACATTATTTTACTATAGAAAATACAAGTTAAATCAAATAAACAAGTATGTTAACAGATTTAACAAGCAAAAACAAGATTTTTTTTCTTAAAATCATTTACAATCTCTTTACATCATATGAAAAGACAGAATCTTCTGCGAAATGTCACGAAATTGACACACGGTAACCACAATATTTATTGAGATTTAAATTCTCAAAAAAAAATTCTTAGTATTCTTTTTTTTTATTTTCTTTACATTAATATCCCATCATATATCGTTGACGTATTTCAAGAAGATTTTCCGTATTACGTTATCATTTATTTTATTCACGAACAAGGATACGAAAGAATGATATTATGGAAAATCCCAAATTTTTAATAATCAAATATAAAAGTTAATTATTAACTACTGTGATTTATTAATCACAAAGAATTATAATTAATAAATCACACGAAAGTTATAACACTCGAGATGATCGAACTTCTTGTACATATACTATTCATTGGAAACATTAAATTTGATGAACTTTTAATAATAATTTTTAACTACATTATTATATATCAATATATATGGTACATGTATTACAAAAAAAATGTTGAAAGGTCAAAAAATACTTTCACTATTCAGTGAAAAGAAAACATTACACCTCTGTAATGTTAATACATGTTAAAAAAACTCAAAAGGATTCCTAAATTGAGTAAAAATCGAAAGTTTAACTAGTAGATTCGGTTGTTTGAAACAGAAACTGCATTCGAATAAAAACAGACACGAGTAGAATGAGACCATTAAATTACTATGTTATACACAAAAAATGTATTATTTTAATAAGAAATAAATAAAAATAACTATATTATACAAAAATGAAAACAATTTATCACACAGTCAGATATATATTGAAAAACATCTTTATTTATATAATATATAACACAATTACATCATGTTGATTTAGAAACTTCTAATGAAAAATCGACTTCTAGAGTAAATCAAATATCAAAAACTGCGTAATATTTGTCATAAATTCTTCAATTTATGATTTACTTATTTATATTACAAACTAATTTATATTCTTATATGGAAATAGGAAAAAAACAATTCAAAATAAATATGACGGCTGTTCTCAATATTTATGACAGTTGTTTATCATTTATGACGAGCAAATATCATTTCAGTTGATGAATGTAACGAATTTAATAAGTTTCTACGAATTTATAAAATGAACTGTAAAAACAATAAAATCAAGCTGTTTAAAACGGTTCTATTACTAAATTATCTTTAATAAAAATAAATTATATTTACTTCATGGAAATAATAAATTCATCACAAATTTTACAAGTCAAAATTACTATTATAACATAATTACGTATATAAATCTATACTTGAACTTTTACTCACATATTTTTTTAATTACTCTGCGATTATTTCACAGAAATGTTAAATAATAAATTTTAAAAATTAGTCAACCGAATAATTGGTATTTTTCAGGTGTAAGTACAAAAAAAATATATCTATATAATTTATAATATAATATTATAAATATGTATATCTACTCTTATATCGTAGCGACTCCTTAACATTTTAGCACGCGACATTTCAACATGTTCAATTCAACACACAGCATTCCATCACACGAATATACACTCACATGCATTTATTAGCACTATCATTAAGAGTCGCGCGTCATTTCATCACGTATTATTGGAATTAATACAGCTGAATATATATATATATATATATATTCTTCTAAATATGAATATTCTAAAATGCTTATTAATAATTTAATACATTTAAACATCAACGCAAAGATCTAAATAAAATCTTATATAAAGAATTTTCAGTTCAATATTTTCATGAATAAAAATTATAATTAATTTTTCTCTTTAATTTTAAACATGTTAAATGTCACGTTTTGATAATATTTTTTTTTACATATTATTATTATTTTATTCAACTTCATCAAATAACGATTGTAATAAGTGTAACCGAAATTAACATATAAAGTGCTAATCGTTTTCTCTATGATTATTATATTACAAATCAATCTGCTCGTCGAACGTTTATCGCCCTGTATTAAAAAAAATATTATAATTTAGATAAAATTTCCCAAACAACACTAAAAAACCCAAACGATATATCTAAACGACAAAGTATTGAAATGTATTCAATAAAAAGTTACATAACTCTCTAGCTATTCATTATTATATAGAAAATTATCTATTTTAAAAAATTCTATACAAAACAAAACATAATAATTTTTCTATTATTTAATCAAATTATTAACTGATTAAGCTTTTAAAATTCAGCCGTTGAAATATTTTGATATGTAAATAAAAATAATTTAAAATCTGGCAAATTTTATGATTTTCCAATTTCAAAAACATCTAACAAGAAAAATAGCTGATAAATTTTAAATACAGCATCTAAAACGATCAATGGATATTATAAATAAATAAAAATTAATGAGTGCATACTGAAAAAAAAGGCACAAACGATTTAAAAAAGATAACACTTTCCAATTTCTTTTTATCATTATCTTAAAAGCAATATCTTTTTATTGCGTTGTGGTTTCAGCCTTTTCTCGTCATCGTGATTATCACTTGTGGTAATACAAGAGCGAAAATTACGTCATCTGAAACACACACACACACACATGTGCGCATATATGTACGTATATAATCGATGATTAAAATAAACCGAACATAATCAGATTCTAATATAATTCACTATACTTTTATATAGATAAATTTTCAGTTTTTCTTGTATATATATATATATATATATATATATATATATATATATATATATATATAAAATATTCAAAGTTTATCGAAATTTGAAAATGTAAACGATATCATAGAAATCAAATTATCCATTAAATAAAAATAAAAAACGTCGAATAAAGTTCAACAAAGTCCAAACGGTAGCCATTTAATTAGACGACCCAAAGCACGGAAATTCCGATAAATTTCCGTCGCAGAGGTCGGACATGTAAAAAAAAAAAGCGTAAATTACCTCGACACTAGTCATTTTCGATCGTTCGAAGTGGTGTCGATGACGTGACACCGACTCGGACCATACGGAAGATGTTACCGACATTTGATAGAAAAGCAAAAAAAAAAAACAACAATATTCACCTTCAACTTTGACACTCGGCCGATTGATGGAGAACCGGCGCGACTTCTTTGTCCCCATAGCAAACATATTATATACGTAAAACCATTCAATATACAAGTCAATAATATATATATATATATATATATATATATATATATATATATATATATATATATATATATATATATATATATATATATTACAAAGGTGACGGCCGGTCGAACGTTGTTAATGTTTTATAATACGTATTTCAAATTTGCAAATGCAATTTCGTAAATTATTACAAAGGAAAAACCCCCGAGCTTTTCACGCTTTAAACCCTTTCCGTATAATTCGATTTATGTGCACCGCCGTAATTTGTTTGCGACGATATTAAAGAGTTAAGTTATTGTATTACCGATAATAAAGTGGATAAAAGCGCGACACGTAACACTTTAAAACTTGGGATTTCCTTATATATTTCGAAATTGATTTTCGTCGATCGGATACGTTGGCATAAAACGAATGAAATGTATTACTATTATCTCTGAAAATATGTATTTATATTTTCATATTATTATTATTATATAAATCAAGCTTTGAATATATTATTTATGCAGATTTATAAATTGTTTCTTCGTCATAAATGATATTGCACGTCACTGAAGAAAACGAGATTTTAGAAAACTGGAAATGGAAAATTGATTATTAAGTGACAAATTATATATATATATATATATATATATATATATATATAACAATTTATATGAATTATACTATCGCAAAAAAAACTGATATAACATTATGCAATATTTAAAATAAAAAATAAGATCGCTTTAAAATAAATCATATATCAATTATAATATTTTCCTGTTATCGTTTAATATAAACAATAAATTGTATAATTGTAAATTTTGTCTAGAATATTCATATTCTGATTTATTATTATAACATTAAATTGGAACAATTGTCATTGATGAAAAATTAAATTGAATTCTAACGTAACAAAACCAGAAATGAAATGAAAGAACTGTGACGCACATAGACATATTATATGAAAAATGAGAGAAAAGTTTCTTTATGCCAATTTACGATAATAATAATAATAATAATAAAGACAAAAAAAAGCTGGAACAAATTTGAAAAAAAAAGATCCAAGTCGTTATATCGTAGACGCTAAGTGTAGAAAATCAGCATCAGAGAATTACGTGGACAAATGTTTCAGTATTTGAACGAGCATGAATTTAAAAAAAATCCAAAATGTTAATGACCCCTATTTTCTTTAGAAAACGGGCTTCTCTTTCGATACATACATACGAGTGTTAACTTCTTTTTACGAGTTATTCGTCCAATTTTATGGATGCAGATTTATATATATATATATATATATATATATATATATATATATATATATATATATATATATATATATATATTACTGTTTGCTGAATATAGAAGTGTTCTTTGAATGTGAACATGCCGAAAAAAATATGTATAGAGTTAATGATAATTATTCCAAAACTAAATAGAATTTTGTTTAGACTTATTTTTTATTCACAATACTCTAGTTCGATGAAAATTTAAAAAATAAATTGTAAATATATTAATTAATATTGAGTAAAATTAGAAATTTACTTATTTTTTTACTTTAAATGTTTATAATAAATAATATCAAAAATAAATATCAAATAATGTTCATTTGTGAATACATATACGAAAATCGCCGAAAGCATTTTGCTAATAAATTGTTATATCAAGGAAAAAAATTCATTAAACGCAAACATTTCCGGAGATTTTAAAATTCTCATATTTTAAAGTTATCTACTAAAATATAAATAAAATAATTTATCGATATTAAAATATATGCAAAGTTTCCAAATTGATTACATTTTAAATAGTCTTTTCAATTTTCCGACATATGTATACGTAATTTTAATAATTAGAGAATAACCATAGATTAAATAAATAACATATAATTAATGCTATTTTTAGATGAAATTTATTTTTTACACTGCGTCACTTGAGAAGACGTCAAAAGTGTTTTTACATTTAACATATTAAAGCTAGTTTTTCCTTTTTTTTCAATGAAAACTGATTATTTCAATAAAAAATGAAACCAATTTCAAAGATATAAATAAAAAAAATGATTAACCCTTTCCAATAAAAAAATATTATTTGATAAATTTACGATACGCAAACATTAAACATGAATCGCATGTTAAGTTAATATAAACAATTTTGAAACGTATTTTTACGTTGAAACTTTATTCTTTTTTAATCATATTATTTTAAGTCTCGTAAACTTCAGATCTGTTATACGAAATTTGATATATTAAACGATTATTTTGAAAAATAAAAACAATTAAAATATACATAATTTATATACGTATAAAAAATTTAGAATTATTCAATGAATCACCGGAGATTTTCTAACAATTGGAAGGAAGTTCGCGTGAAAAATTTAATAGCGTTTAACGAATCGTCAAATTCTGAATTTAATTTCCCGCGGATGATCGGGCTTCTTTTGCAAAACAAAAAAAAATATTGAAAAATATATTCCAAAATTAAAAAAAATACGATGAATGATTCACATGGGTCAAAATATGCATATGACAGAATTAATGGTTTTATTAACACTTACTCATCACGTTTCGTTAAAATTGTGTATTAAATTATAATATGTCTACACATATGTGCATAAATTATAAAAATCAGACGCTTCTTTGGTGGACACCTGGTGGAAAATCAAGTGAACATATTTTTTTTAATAAAAATATAAATGGACAAAATTCGAATTTTGCGATCGAAAAATGTAAATTAGAAAAATATATATAATTTGTACGGAATTAATTATTAATCTATTTGTATTCCCTATTTTCAAAAATATTAAAGATTTGTCGATAATAATAAAAAAAAAGTATAAAACATATTGTAAAAGTTGGTTTAAAATTCTCAACGTGACAAAAGCGAATTCGCCATATTAATTACGTACATATTGAAGGATAATGTAAAATCTTAAATAATAAATAGTATACATCATAATAAAACTGACCAGATTATACAAATAAAGTCGATAAAAATGGCAAAAGCAACTCAAACAATATTTATATGGCATAGAGTCACAAAATCAATTAACAGGTGGAAACACCTGCTGTCTACATTAATACATCACTATGAACTAATACCAGTACGGCTATACGATTAATGGCCGAATAAAAACTCGTAACATATCTAAAATGAAAAAATATATATATATATATGAAAATAAATAAAATGATAAAAAAATCAAAATAGCCACACTTGATAGAAACGTGTATTTGACAAACTCGTTTTTTGTGATTTTTCACCTATTGTTAGTGTGCGAAAACGGTGATCGTCGATTTCTGACAATATTGACGATTAAAAAATCTAAATTTTCCTACAGTTTTTCCGGTATAAATAAATGTAAAAATTAATTTATAATAGAAAAAAAATGACTTAATAATACACATATTTAACAACGATACATCAATGATGTAAAAGAACGACTTATTATTATTTTTTTTTTTTTTGTTGTCGTCATTATAGTATAATAAACTTTTATGAATGTTAAACGATGGACAAAAGTAAAAATGGTAAAAAAAGTGTTTATAAAAAAGCTTATATAACTAAATTATATTTATGGTTTTCTATGTATTGACTAATTGTGTTTTATTCTTTTTATGATTTAAAACATGTTTGTTAGGATTTTTCCTTTATATTATAAAATATACAATTATAAAATATACCAATAAAATCTATTCATATCGTTTTTTTTTTCTAATGCTTAATTAATATAAAAACACTTTTCCCTTGCTATCATACTATTATTAATTTATTCAAAAAACTAATAGTAAGTGTATAACTTTATTTTATTTTATACGAACATATTAAATATGAATAATCAATTCCAAAAATGGTTACGTTATATTACAGTAAATTTTAACGGATGAATATATTTAAAATGAAAATTAAATAGCAATAAATCAATTCGACGAGATAAAAATAAATCATTTCATTCATATTAATAAAATACAGATGGATTATAAAAAAAATAGGTATATTTTGATGAATCAAAAACGATGAGAGAATATATAGAGAATGATTTGTTAAATCAATATAATGTTTGTATCACGAAAATATTTCAAAACGAAATTTATACACTTCATATGTATTTCTTAGAAAAAACCTTACATATCATAACTTCGTAAAAATTTTAGATTGTAATATACTGCAAAATTTTGGGAAAAGCTTAAATGTGTTGCATACAGGAAAAACTTACAAAGTTCAAAAAGTATTAAAATATTTTGCAAACATGATACATTATATTATATAATCGAATATTAAAAAAAATATGATAAAATATACACAAATTCGAGTTTTCCAACAAAATGCTAGAAAATTATATATATATATATATATATATATATATATATATATATATATAATATATATATGACTTGAAGTATAAATCAGTGTCGCAAGTTCCAAATATAAACTCGAGGTCGTTTAAAAATTATAGGGCCATTAATTTATTAATCTAAATAATATATCTAATTCGCTTTCATAATATTTTTCTAATAAGGAAATGATGTGAAAATTTAGCTACATTTTTAAAAATACAATTACTGCGTAATCATTTAGAGGTTATGTTTTTGATTACTGCATTTGTTTTTTCTTACTTCATTATATTTTAAACAACATATTAAATCTAAATATGTGTATCAAATACAACAAAAAGCTACAATTATTTTCAATCTAAATACTTTTTACATAATTTTACCCAAATAAAATTTTATTATCGGTTTGATAATTCTAAATAATTTAAATAAAACTCCATTCAAAGTAATGAAATATATATATAAAAATGTATACAATAATATGCAAATGAATATTTGAGTGTATGTAAACGAAAAAAACACTCGCAACGTATGAAACAAATAAAAATAAAATCGAAGGATTTGCACTTACAGAAAGTTCCCGCCACACGCGTTGTCAATTCTTGTTTTTCTTTTTTTTTTTGTTTGTTATCGAGCGCCAATCACAAACGCGGCCGTAAAAGCCGCCAGTATGACCATAAAAAAAAGTTCACGTGATGCGTTACCGTTACGTATATTGCTACTATTTTATACACATAATGTGACTCGTCTCAATGACAAAACATCACAAATTTAAATCTCTGTCTGTTATTTGCACTCTGCAATATATATATATATATATATATATATATATATATATATATATATATATATATGATTTATTAAATATTATTTTATATTTTAAATCTACATATGAATTATATTTTATTTAATGAAAATAAAAATAATATTTGTTACACGTTACTATTTTATTAATAAAATATTTTAAATGAGATAATCGCAATTAAAATAATTATAATATTTATATATATATGTGATACTCGAAATATTAGTTAATAAAATATTGAAAAACTAAAAGCTATTTCCCAACAGGTATGACATGTGCCGTCGTCGGAAGGGTGGCCGCTGCACCAAGGGCACGGCCGGTAAAATAATATTTCATTAAATAACAAATCAATTTTGATTTATGCATATTACAGTTTAAAAAAAAATAATTATAAATAATACCAAAGAAAAATGCTACTGCCAGAAAGTCAATTTTTTTTTGCGTGGAGGGGGCCATAACAATTTTGCCAATATAACATGAGGATCATATATTTATATATGTTCATAACTTTTAAACAGAATGTTGGTGATGGGAAATGTATAATTAACCATATCCATTTTATTATGTATATAGATAGTTTATATTACTTACTTACGATATATAATAGTATATAGAAGTATATTTTATCATTTCTTTGATGCAGCCCCCATATCATCAAATCATTTTAGATCCATACTATGAACTATTATGTTTTTCCTAATTGATAGACCATTTAAAATATTATTTTTTTAATAATAAATAATTTATTTAATAACATTTTGAAATATTGAATTAGATTTGAAATATTTATTATTTAATATATATAATAAATATTTTCGGTTAACAAATCTTTAAAAAAAATTTATTTCAGTATCACATTAATTAATTCAATGATCATAAATCGTGTAAATAAAATCAAAAACACACGGCTGTTACATAAATATTTAAGAATAAGAATAAAACACACCGCCTTTGAAAATATTTCCTAAATTGTAATTTATAAAAGTTGAAATAAATTAAAAAAAAACGAATAAAATGTAACGAATACTAATGACGACCACGTTTTATATAAATTGGAAAATGAATTGAAAATCAACGTTCTTAATAGGATTCATTCAGGTTATTTTTA
The DNA here is from genome assembly GCA_024500535.1 of Leptonema lineaticorne. Taxonomy (NCBI): domain Eukaryota; kingdom Metazoa; phylum Arthropoda; class Insecta; order Trichoptera; family Hydropsychidae; genus Leptonema; species Leptonema lineaticorne. Next base: position 3,378,854 of record JANIJI010000016.1, on the reverse strand, counting down.
TTGAGTCCAGAGTTAGCATCAACAGAGGAAATTTATTATATGGAGCAGTCATCCAATAGTCGGAGTGGGCATTCGTTTTTGAGTTCCTCGTTAGCGTTGCAGAGATTTTTGTCTTTTTTAATATTTTTATTTTCTCTTTTGCATGACCGCAGACTTGACATGTGCAGGAGGCAGTACGCAAATGATGTTTGCAATAGAGGAACCGCAGGTAGGGTCGAATGGATTATCATAAAAAAAGCTTCTCCAAGGCACGCTCTCTTTATCCTATTCTTACTCGAGTGGATTTCTTCTATTTCAACCTACAAAGAAAACCTCTATTACAATGTATTGTTTAAAATTCCACACTTGTACAGCACTTTGTTCAGCAAAGCTCTTTGTAAGGGCACTGCATCCCTATGTCCACTTTCACAGTATATTGTTTAAGAACTGGTTTCCTTCCAATAGAATTTTGTATGTTTCACTTTTTTCTGTAATTTATCAAATAAAATTCTATTCTGTACAATAAATGTATATATTTATTGTAGCATACAATATTAGACTTTTTACTGTTATATATTCCACTTTGAAATAAGAAATTGATTCTTTCCGACTTTACACTTTTCTCTCAAGTTTGATATGACAAAATATTTAACTTCATATAATAAAAATTGAATTCTGATTCTCCACTATAGTTCACATATAATTAGTACTACTTGAACATTGAAAAACATCGTTCATTGAGTTGGTGTTAGGACTACAGATGTGCTGAAAATCAGAATTGGATTTCACTTTTCTTGACAAACTATCAAATAATATTTAATATGATTAGAAATGGCCTTTTCACGATTAATTTTTAAACAACTTTAAAAAAAATGAACAATTTTCTAAGAACATCTCAAATTCTTTTTATTTACTGCTAATAAATCAAATTTTACTAAGTATCTTTTTATTATTCTCAAACCATATAATAATTAATATTTTAAGCCATCTACCATTGTTTTAATTATATAATCAAAAGTAATATATATTTTTTTCTCTCAATAACGTTTAACCTATTCTCATGATACTTGTGTATTATTAACAAGTAAACTTTAAACAAATAATTTGAAAAAAAATCTATGTCTAAAATGTTTGTTTTATAAGACAAAATAATGGCTTTTTTCTACAACATATTAGAACAAAACGAGAAAAACATTTAATGGGGTACTTTCTAAAAGTGTCACGCTTGTTTGGTAAAATTATAAAACAAAATGTTACAAAATGAGTACTATTTGTCAACAATTTTGCGAAACGCCAAGATCATTGAAGCAATTTTACTTATATAATTTGTAATATCGAATATTTGGTAAAAATATATAAACACATTATAAGTATATAAACGATTCACTCTTTTAAATCCTTTAAAGTAAAAAAAAAACATTGAAATATTTTTCAATCCATGCATTCCTTTATATTTTATTTAATTTTACATGAAAAAAAATATATATTATTTTAATTTTTTTTTTACTTCACGTAGTTAATATTAAAATATGTTAAAGACGAAAAGAAATCTATATAATGAAATTTGTCGTTTGGAAATATCTAATGGAGTGCACTTCTAAGCAGTAAGTTTATTTATATTAGATCGTAATATGAATAAGATGAAAATAGTCCATATGTATGTTAGTCTTCTTAAATATTATATATACCATATATATATATGCATGAATTTTCATTACATTTTAACATTTAATCATTTTCAATTGTGTATAACAGTTACTTAAAAATATAATATTTGCACGATATTTTTATTGAACTATATATAATTAATTTATCTATAGATTATCAATTTCAGAAAAGACGTATCACTTTTATTTTCCAATGATGTGAATGAATTTTTGATACATAATCTATTTGCATATTTAATACAAATCATTATATATGGAATAAATTAATGGATATAAACAGCAATAGGCTGATAGATTACATTATTTTTTTTTCCATCATATGAATCCGTTTTCCGCGTGACCTCGTTATTATATTTGCATTTCAAAAATATAAAGTTGATGAATATTATTATATTAATACGTTAATAAAAATTCAAATTAACAAATGATTCACTGTGATCAAAATGTATATATCAATAACATTTACATTGAAAAAACAAATTAAAAATCATCGGTTTTCGCTGTCAATGGACTTAATTTCTGTAACAAAAATGTATATATTATGTACATATTTATATATATAAACTCGTTGGTGTATTGGATTGCTATATATTAACATTCAATGTCATTAACTTTTTCGTAATTTGTTATATTATGGTGATGGAATCATATTTACAATTCAATGCTTCGTACATTTTCACTGTATATTTTCTTTAACATTTCTCTTTTCAATTCGTATTCTTATATTTTAATGTTTTTCAATATGTATTACTTATCAATAATCAAAAAATATTAATTTCTAAATAAAATATATAATACTATCTTGAAAAACATAAAATATATAATACTGATAATATTATTAATGACAAGGTATATCTGATTTTTTTTTAATATTTCAATTTATTATAAATAATTTTGTAATTAAATATGATATAAATATTCTATAATATGATATAAATATATGCTATATTTTATTTAAATATGAATTACAGGTTTTGCATACGTTGGAGGAGCGTGCGTTGTAAATAAGCGTTTAGAAAAGGTCAATTCTGTCGCAATTATTGAAGACACTGGCGGTTTTTCAGGAATCATCGTTGCTGCACATGAAGTAGGGCACTTGTAAGTATATTTGATTCATTTTAAGATTAGCGTGTTCTTAATTTATATCGCATATTCACATAATGAAAATCTTAGACTCGGTGCTGTGCACGACGGAAGTCCGCCACCTTCGTATCTTGGAGGACCGGGTGCCGAAAAATGCAGGTGGGAAGACGGTTTTATTATGTCAGACCTTCGACATACGGAGAAAGGTTTTCGATGGTCTCCATGCAGCGTTCTAAGTTTTCATCACTTTTTGAAGTATGATTTTTTTTTGTTATAAATATTAAAAAAAAATATTTACAAAAAAATACAATTAGTAAATGTTATTATTCTTTACAGTGGTGATACTGCGACGTGTTTATATAATTCACCTCATGAGGATGAATCTTTACCCAGAGTTTTACCAGGAAAATTACTATCACTAGATGCTCAGTGCAGAAAAGATAGAGGAACTAGGTAAATATATTTTTTTAATAAATATGTCAATTAATTAAGCTTAAAACTTTTTCATTTTTTTAAATTAATTATATTTGAAAAAACTACTATAATTAAATAATACAGTTACTACAACGACTCAAATTTCTATCTATTTCAATATAATAGAATAATATTATAATATATTATACATAAATAATTTAGTTATTCGCAATATTGAAAAATTTTAAATAATCCAGTTTAAAAATCTCGTATTTCCATATACATAAAATAATGAATAAAAAAAACCAGTTAAGAAAGAAATTTATGTTTGTTTCAATTCTTATTTATAACATTTAATAAAATTTATATATTTCTTAGTAACACAATTTCGTTCTCCATATTCTCACGATTCGAGCAAATTATAATTACAAATTAGTTATATGTTGAAAAAAAAACAATAACATTTAAATAAAATATAACAAAATATTTATTATATATATATATATATATATATATATATATATATATATTACAATAAAAAGATTATAATATATTTTATGATAAAACTGCTAAATATTTTGCTATTCATATTTCATAAAATGTTATGATATAATCATTAAAAAATAAATTGTACATTAAAAAAAAATTTTTTTTCAGTGCCTGTTTTAAGGATGAACGAGTTTGTGCACAGCTATTTTGTTTTGATGCCGGCAGTGGTTATTGTGTAGCATATAGACCTGCTGCCGAAGGTTCACCATGTGGAGACGGACAAGTATAATATATAATATATTCTTTTGCTTCATCTTAATAATATTAATATATTGAAATTTATATTAATGAATATTTATTACAGTATTGTATTAACGGACGATGTGTGGCCGAACATGAAAACATTATACCAGATTATTCACATCATACACCAAGTTACATTAGAAGAGATACTAGTCCTTATTATGGAAATGAAACCATCCACAGGTATTTTTAGAAAAAATATTTTAGAATTGCTTTTGTAAAAAAAAATACTTTTTATATTGAAAAGAAACGTTCAGTTTAATTTTATTATATGTATTTATACATACATATATTCTGAAATTGTTTCTAATAATTACAAATATTTCTTTGTTGATTTCTTTTTTTTTTTTGAAGAGGGATGGGCTGCAACTTTGTTGAATTTATTATACCTATACTGAAACTTTTTAATTTCAGTATAGGTCAGCCAATATAAAATAGAAGAAAAAAGTTTAACTATATAAATATTAATATGTAATTTTATTGACATATATATCATAATTATAACAAATTCAACAACTTGAGCTATATCTTTAAAAATATGTATATATATATATATATATATATATATATATATATATATATATATATATATATATATATATATATATATATACATTAACTTTAAAAATTTCATCTCACAATACACCTTTATAAAAATAATTAAAAGATATATTCAAGTCTGAAATATTAGTTTTATCATATAAATTGATATGGCAAACTTAATAAATATTAATGTATAATATATTTTTGATTTGAATATATTTCACATGCAGTATTTGTATATGTATATATAATTGAGTTGGTGTTTGTTTTTCCATTACGATTTTCGCACAGGTTTTATCAGGAATACACGACCCAAGCATATGGCACATATCCGAGCAACCCGTACCAGCAAAACTATTACTATCCGAGCACCGGACAATCACCAGCTTCGCTTGCCCAACCGTTAAATTCATATGATCCATCGTCTCCTATAAATTACGATTACACAACACAAAATCCATATCCAATACATTATAATACAGTACCAATTTCCAAGTACAGCTTCTCATATAATCCATATTATAGCACCACTAGAAACCCATACGACTTCAGAGATTTTCAAGTATACCAATATACTGCTGAAACCAAGCAGACTCAGTATACAGTTCCGTCCACTTCACAATCTAGTTCCACGGAATCCACTTCAACCACTCAATCGCCGTTCTTCTTAAGATTTTCCTTTAGCTCAACGAAAAATCCTTATGATTTTAAAGAATTTGCAACACAAAAACCTTATATCAAACCTACCGAAGATAGTCCTACGTCTTCGTCGACAAATATATCGACTTCGTCAACAACACCCTCGTATACATCGAGCAGTACGACAACTAAAAAGTCAAAATTTAACTTCTTTAGTAAATTAAATTTTAAAAATTATTTCAATAGAACAACAACTAAGAACCCTTATGACTTTGATTTATCCAATTATAAAGAAATCTCAAATAATAATATTAAACGATCGTATTCTATTGGTTCCTACTATGGTTCCCAAAATCGTCCCATTGCAAACATTGTCAGTCCAAACGAAACTATGCAAGCCCAAGAATCATCACGCACATTTATTATAAATAGGAATACAAACTCTACGATATCGAATAGAGCGATCCCACAAAAATAGAATTTTCGAAATGGCGATTACAAAAATTTCAAGATCTTAACGTACGGTAAGCACAGTTGTAATGAAATGAAAACATTCATTCTACTCTGAATGTTTATTTTCTCTTTCAAAAGTTTCCCTATCATAACACAAAAACAAAACTGTTTTCTGAAACTATGTTTATCCCTATGATTTGTTTTTTATTTCAAATCGAACGTAACGTCAATGTCTACTGTCTATCCTCAGTCTCCGTCAGTTACAAAAACGTTTCCACTGTTCCATTTATCTTTTTTTTTTGTATTTACATGTAATTAATAACTTCTACTTTCAAGATCTGCAATTGCATCCTATTTTTTACATCGTTTAAAAGTTTATACTTTACAATTCTACATGAACGTCTTATTTCTAAAAATTGATCCTCTACAAACTCTCCCTCATGAACTGATCTAAATGAACTATTCCACAATAAATTTTATTATTCAACATAATCTTCTATAGCATCCAACTATTTTTTCAGTATTATATCGGCATCAATATTTTTTTCATCTGTATTTCTCTTTCAGCTATAACTAATTATTTATATCTGAAAATTTTACCAGTTCAACGAAAAGTTTTCAGATTATTATTAAATTTACATTTAATATTTTTTTTCATCTTTATTTCTTGTACAAATACATCAACCCTAATTGACCACAGTTCGTTCATACTATAATAAATTAAACTCATCTTAATATTCAACATTCCCTATTATCTATTTATTAACAAAATATATAATAAAATGAAATTTGGTAAATTAGGGTTGAAAATATATTTCATGTTTTTCTTTTTTCCAACTTACTAATACATCTTTTTTGTTTTCAGTGGTCGACATTAGAAAAAAAAACAAGTGTTTCCATTTATAATGGAAAAACTGAATTCATCAATAAAATTGCCTATTAAATGGGAACTAATTTGAACAGAATAAAATTAAAGAATCATATATAAATATTAGTGATTTTTAAAGGCGATGTTTTCAGTTTTATAGAAAACATTATATGCATAGTGCTCGTGGAATCGAATTACTAGTAATTATAATATAATATATATGCATAACTTATGATGTGCAGTATATTATTAAATATTTATGCAATAAAATTTATTAATTAATTAGAAATTGAAATATTAGTGAATATAAACTAAATTGTGTTTAAAAACGAATCAGTATTTTACAGTCTGTACTATAATACTGTAAAATAATGCAATATTAGTAGTAATAATTCTTGTGTAAGTCGTTGGATATGTATAAAAACGAGAAAATAAACTAAAATACAACCGCAATGAAATAAAGAAGAAAGAATCTGTATGTAAAAAAAGGAATTGTAATAGCAAGAGGAAAATTTATTTCTATAAAATGATGACTCTAAACGCATTTATTAATTCCTTTAGATAATTAATTTGAATGAAATATATGAAAAATAAAGTCACTTTATCGATAGAAAATTCTTTATATAAATTTAATACAATTAATGAAATATGGAGCCAAAATTAATTATAAAACTACAATAAAAGATGTAGATTTTTTTATAGCAAGAAAAGATACGACATATTTTTGGATTATATAAACAGATATAGAAAATATATTCTTCAAAAAATATATATAATGACACTGGTTTGTGAAAAAACGAATATTTTTTCTTAAATTTAATTCTCAATAGGAAATGACTTAATTAAATATTTCATCATGTTCGTATAATACTATAACAAGATTTCCAGAGAAAAATTTAAATAGAAATTCAAAAAACAAATTTTAAACCTTCAAAAGAGACAAGAATGTTTTAGATGAATCCATATGCGAAAGGCTATAGAAAATGTATTACTCTTACAATTTTGAACCGATTTTAAATGAATGAAACTGTTTTTGAATTAACAATTACAACTTAAATGGAATAAAGTAAAAATAAAATAAAAAATAAAAAAAATTGAGCAATATTAAAAAAACATATATGTGATAAAAAATGAAAAAAGATGTATATTTTAATTAGAAGGATTGCAGACCAGTGTTATTAATAATTATAATTTTAAGAAAATTATAGAAAAAAAGCAAAAACATTTCAAAAAAAAACATTTACATATAGATTTCCTATTTCTGATATAGAATATTCGAATAAGAAAAATATCTTTGGATATTTATTTAAAACATCTATAAAATGAAATTACAATTTCTGACTAATAATTTCTATTGATTGAGTGATATATGACATGTGTGTTTAAGGGCGTCTGTGAAATGACTTTATTTATTGCTAAAAATTTACACTACTTTTCTTAGAAAAATGTATAATTTAACTGAAACATTTGTAAATATATAAATATATACTATATTATGTAGAATTGAAGAGATTGCTTATTTTATTTTCTATTTGTACATTCATTTCAATAATGAAAAAATAATGTTAAAATATAAATCTGATTTCAAAATTAATCAAAATCAAAAATTATATTTTAAGAAAATAAGCAAGCAATTCATTTACGAAAACATTAACATTATAAGGATTATATTATATGGAAAACGTATATATAATAAGCAATTTCATCGATTTAACATAACATATATTAATTGAAATTATCTTCAATTCAAAATAAATTGATAATTATAAATGAAGATTTTCAATATGATTTAATGTGATATGTATTAAAATTTACATTTTAGCGCATATGAAGAATTTTCTAAATTATAAATATTTCAATTAAATAGAAAAAAATACAAGCTTGATGCAAGCCTAAATGACGATTAGTTTAAAAATGGACAATATTAATGATAATAAAAATATTTTTCTTTTTGATTATTATAATACATTTAATGTGATAAACATAATAATAATCAAAATATTAAGAACAGAATGAAGATGTACTTTTGCATCAAATGTTTAATTACATCTTCACGTATGTATATAAGCGAATAATATATTTACTGTGATCAGCTCACTATAGTGTTTTTGTAAGTAAATAAACATATTTTTTTATTGAATGTTAAAACAGCTAGGATAAACATGTTCAATAGAGATAAGTTAATAATGAACGATAGTACGCAAACTGGTCTATAACTCATGTATTTTTAATAAGAAAATATTATTTTAGACTTCCATTTCGTACAACAGAGATTTAATTAATGATAATGTAAATTATACGTATTTATACGTTATATATTTTATTTTATTTTTTTTTATGTGAAATGAAGTGTTATCATGACTGAAAACCATGTAAATGTGAAAGATGATTATTTGTGATATGAAAAAAAAGAATTACAATAGAATATTATTTTGATAACTATGGTATTTTATTTCACAACCTGAATAATAATTACATAAAATTGAAGAAAAAAATCTGCCAACTGAACGATTAAATACGATTACTATTGAAAATATTATAAATTCCTAGATATTTAAAAACGATTACAAACAAATATCAAGTTACATTAAAATAAAACAGTAGTACTATAAAATGTTTTTTTTTATTTTTATATTAATTACAAATATTTATTTAAAAAATAAAACACCTATCAAATTTTCACATGATCAAGAATATTTGGTTATGTTAATTTTTCGTTATTATGTAATATACTTGTATTTGTCCCTATTCCCACAACACTATATTGAAATAACTTAAATGAAATAATTAAATATTTAAGTTTATTTAATGCCCAATGCACCACCGGACTGTTTCAACATGATCTTCATAACCATTGCTACCGATAATACACAAACTAAACCAGCGGGCATAAATTTTCCACTATTATAAAATCTGTAATGTAATTAAATTATATTTCATTATAAAAATGTTCACACATTGTTTTATAATAATAATTAATTATATTTATAATCGTTAATCAATAATGAATTTCTATCAGTTTATATATTAGAAGTATTATATATAAATTTGACAAATAAATATATTATTTAATCGATAGTAAAATTTTTAGGATAAAAAGTTGAAATTGATCAAAATAAGCCATTATAATATTAATATTTAAAATCGGTTATAATTAAATTAACATATTTATAAATACATACCTGTAACCCATCATACCGCCTAATGCAGCACTAGTACACAGTGTTACACCATAGTTAGACGGATCTTGCGAGGTTTGATATGCACCATATCCTATTAATAAATTAAAATATAAGATATATATATTATTATTGCAATATTAAAAAAAATACTTATTATCATAATATTAATTTCCCTTACGAACCTAAAACGGATCCAAATAGTAAGCCGGCGGCTAAAGACGGAACAGAACCTGTAATTACATTGAAAATTATTATTTTATTTATTATAAATAATATTATATAATATTAAACATAATCTTATTTTGCATTATCAAATTCGAACGAAAAAGAATATGAATCGATAAAAAAGAGATAGAAATAATTACATCATTATCACTTAATACAACATATAATTATTTAAATAAAATAATTAAAAAAATATATTTGTATTCAAATAAACACTAAATTAAAAAAAAACTAAGTTCAGCAGTCGCTCATAAAATTTTCTGCTACTTAAATCAAATGTAGCACTTGGATATTTCAAATTATATAAATAGTATTGAAATATAAAAAGTGACGTTTATTATAAATGTTCAGACCCAATAATATTTATATAATTATTTTAAAATTGATCGATATAAACTATTCTCCTAAATATCAACTAACGCTTAAACATTTATAATATTCACATGTATATCATTTTATTTTTAATATATTTTTCAATACAAGATAAGTATAAATATTGGCCGAATACATTTTGTTCACAGATTGAATATCCATTTTAATTTTATTGCCCATTCTAAATACGAAAAAAAAATTCAAAGCGTATTCATAAAGACTCGCGGTTGGTTAACATATTCTAGTATAAAATATTTTGTACGAAACTAGTTTCGATAACGCACATTTTTTAATATGCGACTGAAAACAAACGATAACTAAAAGAGTATTTTCTTCAAATGACACAAGAATGTTGTGGAAAAATACCAGCTTTTGTATATCCGAGGATGCCTCCTGCGGCTACGGTCGCCGCATAAGCGTAGCTCACCAAATCCAAACCCATTGCGAACGACGTCACCGCTAACACTAAACGTCATATATCAAAATATTACTTTTTTTTAATTATTGTAATCTTATCAATGCTAATATTTATTTTTAATATCGTCGAAATTATTTTTCCGTTGCAATTTTGCAAATTTGTACATTTTAAAAAATATTTTTTATATTAATTTTTCTGAAAAAAAATATTTAATTAAACAAAATATTTTTACTAAAAACATAAACTCTTCCGAATATTGTTTTCAAAATTAATAATCGATTAATTAATAATTCTATATTGATTTATAAAATTGTATTATACTATAATGCAAAATGCTGCGTAATGTTTACGTCGAATCAAATATTTGAGTGTGGCAACACCGATTTTGTTGTGGTGTTGTGTCAAAAGTGCGAATATAAGTTGCGATATAAGAGTGATTTTTAAAAAAAAAATGGTCGCGCAGACGATGGACGGTCCTTTGCGCGATCACGTTCTTCAGCTCATGACTAAAAAGGATCAAATCGAAGCAGAAATAGCTAGTTTCACCGCCGTATTGAACAATGTATTCGCTCACGTTTATCAATTCGTATAATCAAAATATTCAAAATTATCGTTATAAATTTTGGTATTATTTTTAACAAAGTTCTTTAGATTTTCGTTGTATATTCCAACGTTGACATTTTTTTTTATATTTGAAATTTATTTGGATCATAAACAAAACTATAAAATTAAAACAGGTTTATATATATATATATATATATATATATATATATATATATATATATATATATATATATATATATATATATATATATATATATACGTGTTCTCTTAATACTTTTAATTATGAAAACGACGATTCTATAAATATTATCCTAACTTACATATTTAATGTAGAATAATTGAAAAAATACTCAATAACTAGCCAAATTTAATAAATTTATATAATAACATTTACAATTGTCATTTAATATAGTTGATAAAAAATATTTAAACGTCCGTCTCTTATTGAAAGAATGTTTTCTTTATTTACACAGTTTTATTTTATTTAAACCTGATGCAATTTTGCATTACTCAAATTATTGCGCAAATAAAAAAAAACGTGACAATTTCACAAATATTTACTTTTATTTTCAGAATGGCGTCGGAATGAACGATAGTTTGATCGATGAAGAAGATTATCCTAGAAGTGACATCGATATTTATCAAGTCAGAAATGCACGACACCAAATTATACGTAATTTTTATTATTTATTATTAAGATAAAATCTTTATTTTGAGAAAGATACTCTATTGTGATTAATAAAAAATAGGTTTACAGAATGATCACAAAGCACTTATGAGTGAAATTGAAAAAGGACTGCACAAACTTCATGCCTCGCAACGTGACGTGGAAACGGATGAAGAGAGACCTTCTACATCTTTTGATAATAATGTTACTGAATCCCAATCTCACATGAACGGTCACGCGTCTAATATCGATGCCGAAAATTCAGCTAATAATCAAAATACAAATAAAAGTATCGTGAAAGTTAATTTCGTTAGTGTTGGATCCCCAGCTGACGAAGCAGTAAATATTATATATATATATATATATATATATATATATATATATTATGTATTATTTAAAATAAAAAAAATTCTTTATTATTAATAATTATAATAACTTTTTTTATATTTTTAGGGTATCAAAGTTGATGACGAAATTATAGAATTTGGTTCTATAAACGCTCAGAATTTCAACGCGCTAACACAAATTGCAGAAGTTGTTCAACATTCTGTCAATTTAAGAATTCGTATTAAGATTTTGAGAAACCGAGAAATAATAAATTTATCACTTACTCCGCGAAGTTGGAATGGTCGCGGTCTCCTTGGTTGTAATATTATACCTATTAACAATGATTGATTTTTCAAAACAGATACAAGAATTTGTTTACATACAATATATAATATATTATATTGTCACTGGTGTCTGATTTACATCTGTCTATATATCGCTAATGAATATGGATGTATAAATTTTTGTTTAAAAAGATATATTTTAAATATGTACTACCATAAGTGTTTGAAATAAATTTCTTTATATTTATAAATATATTTATTGAAAACATATACAAACACTTATAATTGATATGAAATATCATTTTACTTATTTTCTTCTTCTGTATCATCTTTTTTAAATCTGGCATCGAAAACTTCTTTATTGTCAACTTCGTCATAATTAATTTTGTCATTCCCTTTTAAACTGTTATAATATTGATTAATTACAATTTGATGTTCTTCGCTCTCGCACGAATTAGGTCTGAGAGTTTTGATAGTCATTATAGCTCTCTCTGGAATCATGTCTTGAAAAACCATCATATAACATGCCGCCATTACTCCAGTTCTTCCTCTACCATGTCGACAATGCACTCCAATGGCCTACATAAAATCAATATTTATATCATGAAAATATTTTTATTTTTTTTTTTACATAAACTGAAGTCTGAAAATTATTTTTAAAATTAACTAAATTAATGAAATGAATTAAATCTCTAAATACTTACTACGGAATATTAGTGTTATAGTAATACAAAATAACCATTTTATGAACCACGATTTGTGCTATTTTTTTTATGTCAGTAATCGAAATATGAAAATTAAAATTACATCTAAGAATAATGGTTATAATGAATCAAATGAAGTCCTGCTCACGAAAGAAGAATTTTTTATTTTTTTTTATTCACTGTTCGAAGAATCACTTTTTTAAAAAATTCACAGGACCCATTTATAATTGTAAAAGTTAATTAATCCATTTTTTTTTTCTTAAAAACACAATATCAAATAAATATATTTATTTTGATCACATTTTGTTAAACATACCTCATTTTTCAAATTACATCTTTGACAAATATCAATAAACTTCCTAATATCCTTCGTTGTCGGTGTTTCGAATTCGTCTATAGCAATTTCCGTCCATTGTAATTCAGGAACATCCTCTATCGGAGGTCTCTTTTCAGGCGACAGTGTAATTAAATGTTTAATTCCTTCGTTTACTAAATATCGTAAATTTTCTTTATTTCTCGGATACGCCATAGCAGCAAGCTGATTTGGCACCACCCACGAGAAATTCCATGGTGGATATGCGTCAATTTCCTCTTCGGACATTATTAGTGCAGTTGATTTTTCTAATTTATATATTATAAATTAAAAATACTTTGTATGTTATATATATTAAATAAAATAGCTGGCGTTCTAGATCGTATTTTGTAATCGAACTGATTATATGTATTGAACTATCTAAACTCGTCGTTCTAATGAATCTATTTGTATATATTGCGCGCTCTGATTGACATTTTCTTGAGTTCAGCCAAACGCTATTGATAGTTCTAGTCAGTGATTACCAAACATACTCATATTTTCAACTTTATCAAAATTCTAAGATTTATTAAACCTGCGTAATATTTGTAAAATTTTAAAAATATTTTTAAGTACAATAAAAATTGGTTATATGTAATTATTTGCATGAGATATTTTAATTGAAGTATATCTATATTATATATTTAATTATGTAATGTGTTAGAAATTTAACTGAATATTTTAATTTTGGTCACACTATTTCTAATTGTACTTAAAATAAACATTTTTGATAATTAATATCGATACTGTTAAAGTTGAGAAAACGTTGATATAAATATTTTTAATATCAATTATTAATATGAGTTTTGAATAAAAATATATTTTGGCAATCGCTGTATTAAAATAAAATAAGACATGATAGTTATATATAAAATATAGAATAATAAAAGTTGTACTGGAGTAATATAGTATAAGTGAAATGAAATAGTAATAATGTTTAATCATACTTTCTTTATTTTTGAATACATAACACAACCAGGAAAGTAATATTACATATGTAAGTGTATACATGTGTTTATATAAAATCATATCTCTTAATATCCTCGCCTCTAAATATATCAGATGATCGTTAATATGTACAAAAGAATGAAAAAAAACATGTATCAATTAGAGTTTTAAATTAAACAGAGAAGTGTATTAACACATTGGTCGTTCTCCATAAACAATTATTAACCATTAATTTAGAATATGGTGGAGATAATAGAAAAAAAATGATAAACATTTTTTTTAACCTAATAAAACAATTCAAAATATATTGAATCATGAATAAAAAGTTTATTCAAACTATATAATTTAAGAATATATAAATAATTAGAAATTCTATACAGAAGAATGGCATTACATATTATGAAAATTATATCATGGAGTCAGTGTAAATTAAAATAAAATAAATATTGTCAGAAGACAAACTGAAAAGATGAAAAAAAACAGATATATACTGTTTTTTATAATAATTTTCTTTTTTTTAATATACACCACATTAAAACGTAAAAATGAGTAATAAAATAAAAAAGTACGCGAAATTATTTACACATCACATGACAAAATCTACACTTACATTGAATTATCCTTGCACCTCAAAATCAATCCTAAATATCATATATTGAAAAAAAAACAATTTTTGTGAAATTTTAAATATTTCAAATGAAAAATATAACACTCTTAAAAATATCTGGAATTTGAATATATAAAAAACAAATATGTCTCTTATTACCTGCAATATAACATTTTTATATTCTTTCTGTATCCATCAAAATAATTAAATAGTCATATTACTATTTACAATTTTTGTGATATAAAAATTTCACATTTTTCATTAAATATATTTCCTATTTAATTACATTTTTTATGCCAAATTTTATATTTTCACAAAGCAGTCGACCAATTTATACGATTTACGTAAATAATTATTTTTTATTAAAATATGAATGTGGAATCGAATGATAAAATATGACTAATAATAAAAAAACGCCTTAAAAATTTGTCATACCGCTAAGAAAATAGAAAATAAAGCAATATGTGTGAAGTTATATATATATATATATATATAAGCAAAAATTTTCATTAATAAAAAATTCTTATACAAAATATGTGTAGTTTTTAAAGATGTTCATTTATACACACATGTAACAAGGAATATACCTATCGAGCATATTCAAAGAAAATCTGCAGTTATATTCAAATGATTACAATCAATTGTATACTATATGTTCAACTATTGCCCCACTCACAAGTTATACAAATAATTAGAATCGAATTTAATAACTGAATGTTGTAAACATTGTATACTAAATATCTGACACACATATACGTGATATATTTATATCACTTTCTTCAATAATAATAATAATTGAAAATAAAAATAAAAAATATATTAACATATAAATTTGAAACCATAGCATTAAATAAAATCAACTTTCCCTCTTTTATCATTACATACATCGTACACGTGTGAAATAACTGTTGAGTCTGCAATAATTGCACTTGACATATTGCTACTGAAAATTCACCCACAAAAATAAAAGTTCTTTCCACAATCACACCACTATATTCGCAATCATGATATTTAAAAGAAAAAGCACGTGTGTTGCACGTACATGTTTTTTTACGAATCTCAGTGGATTTACATCTATTTAATATTACAAAATGGTATTTTAATCATGGTAAGAACAATTAAATCGAAATTTGAATAATAAAAAAAATTATCCATATTCAAAACATAAGTAAATAAAGGCAGTGTTTCTTAACATATTACTAATTGAAGTATGCTTTAAAAACTTCTTGAATTTATATTAAAATTATGGAAATGAGAATCTCAACAGATTTTGGTTCGATCACAATTCTCGTTTTAACATTTTATTCCACCTTAAACATTATTTTATATATTGTTCAGTAATACACAGTCTCTCAAAAAACATTGTAATGTAAAATAATGAAATTCGCAAAAAAAAAATATTGACAAAATAATCTGAAATATTACTAAACACATATTTAAAAAAAATGTAAAAGAAAACAAAAGAAAATTCTTATAAATGCAAAAATCAAATTACAATGCATTTAGGAGATTCAATTGTAATATAATACAGCTTAATGATATAATTAATGAAAACAATAAAAATAAATTCGTACTATTTATGACTTAAAAAATAAAGTCACCTTATGAAGAACATGACAGTTTGCGTTGAGTCAAACAGGATTATTTCTACCACAATTGTCCTTTTCGATCAGTATTTAAGGATTAAAGATGTAACCGAACGCTATCACCAAAATAAGAATGTCACTGCACGTCTTATAACGCTGAGGAACTGTACTGGAATACAATTTTTATCTTCAAGTTGTATCTATTGGTTCACAAGAGTTAGAAATAACGCTTTCATCATGTTTCTGGATTGATGACTCCAATGATTGTTCTAAACATTCAATTGATGGCACTTCCATAGAACTTGAGGCAGCATCCATACTTAAGGAACTATTAGAATCATCGTTCCCATTAACTGGTTCATCAGACTAAAATTAGTAAATAATAAAGTTTATTGACATGCCATCTATAATTATATAATAATTATTTTTAAAAAATTGTAAGGGAATGAATGAGAGTGATTTATTTATGTTAATATGATATAGTACTTCTTTTCATTTCAAGTGTTCAATTTAATTATAATATATTCTAAGATATAAATATTCTTTATTTATCTGGAGAAATTAACAAACAAATTACAAAAATAACAGCCCAATTTAGATAATTTTTAACATAATTACAAAAAAGTTTCAAGTCAATTTTCACCATACCTTGAAACAGAAGTAGATTTTTTTCTGGACACTAATAGTTTAAAAACAAACAGGGGTGATGTGACGCAAGATACATTATGAAATTCAAAACAGATATGAGATGTCAAAATTTTACTTTTAGACATTTAGGATTAAATGCCTAACATTTTCCCAATTCACATTCATTTTTTCAATAGAATCTAAAAAAAATGTTAATATGATTTCTCACAATGGACTGAAGCCTTTCGTCATTTAACTAACTTTTGAAAAATAAATACAAAATTTTATAAAGGCTTGAAATGAAATTTTAATTTGCAAATTTTTAATATTATGAAATGTGTAATGTAAAAAAATATTACGAATTCTTGAAAGACCAAAATAAAACTTCTTCAGTCTTTCAAGAATTAATTACAACGTATTTTGATTTTTTTTAAATGCCTAATGAGCACTCAATCTTTAGGTATTTTCTTGTTATGAAAGTTATATGGAATTATATATATATATATATATATATATATATATATATATATATATATATATATATATATATATGTGTGTGTGTGTGTGTGTGTGTGTGTGTGTGTGTGTTGAAATTAAAATTATAAATATCTTGAAACTCGAATCTAAAGTTAAATGCATACCATTTCAGAAGTTATTATATAAATGTTAATAAAAATGTATAATTTAGATTGGTAGTTTCTATTTGAACATAAAATTATTGCATTTTAAAGATAATCTTATATATCCATTATACATATTTTTTTATAAGTGTGTTTTATAAATATTGAAAAAATAATATAACTTACATGGGAGATTTTCTTAGTTCTTTTAATATTAGGATTGGATTCTGCACGTCGTTTTGAGCCAGTTGGAGTAGAGTTCGTCGTTGAACTTGAATGTGACGACTTGCGTTCACGTTTAAGTAAGGATGGAGGTAAATATTGACTTAATTGTTTACGTTTTACATGTCTAGCCTGAAAAATATAAATTAATTAACAATCTTCAAAAAGGACCAACGAAATAAATGTTTTGTAAATCTTGTCTTTATAGACAACTAATATTAATTATTTGCAATCACTATATTCTCAAAATCATATATAAATGGTTAGAATAGATTTAAGTACGTATGAAAATAATGATATATCGCTCAAAAATTGTTTTTAAAACAAAATATTACTGAAAATATAGGTGAAATATTACTTTCTTCAGATTAAATAGTAAAAAGTAAGATATAAATATATGAATATCCATTAATATTAAAATTATTTGTTTTAAACTTTTTTTATACATTCAACAAAAATAAATATATAAAAATTACTTCAATAGACATCCCATCCTTGAATTTTTTAATTTGTAGCGCAATTCTGGTCACAGACTCAGTAAAATTCTTTATGTCATAACGAAGATCGACATTAACATTTTCCGTTTTATGGAAAGTTAACCCAATAAACCACATAGAACAACAAGATGACTGAAATGAAAAAAAAATGATATCAGAAAAATTTCAATATAAAATAAAATATTAAATGTGATGATGATAATAATTAATACAGAGTCTGGTTGAGCATTCGTCGATGATTGAGTTGTGTTATTATTAGACTGTGTCTGCTGAGGCGAACTTGAAGTTGCTTCAGAAGATTCAGGAGGAGTGCTACCATCTCCATCAGGCATGGCAGTTTTTATTGCATCAACAACTATAATTTCAGCTAAAACAAAAAAATACAAGATTAATATTAATTAATCTTCAATTTATAAACTGATATAACCTAGATTTGTTTAATTTACTAATAAATAATGTTGAATAAAATAAAACTGAAATTTCTATCAAAACAAAGAGATTTATTTTTTAAACAAAAATATATCTATATAAAATACATACCTGGTGAAACTGAAGTAGGAAAACCATTGGGATTATTCGGCGGAATGCAATTATACATCTCAGGGTTAATATGCGCAATCATTATATGAGGATTTCTTTCTAAGTTCCCTAAAAATAAAATGAAAAGATTTTTTTATTTAAATATAAAATTTAAAAAAAACGATAAAAATAAATTTAGTAGAAGTACCGATTAAAATTCGTAATTTGCTTGTAACTAAACCGCACCATTCTAACTGGTCTTCCTGTGTGTTGCTACAAACTAGTAGTACAATAAAATGCCTATAACGAATAAAGAAGTTTGGGGCTTCAAACAATTTATCCCACCCACATTTACCAAGCATAATATCTTCCGTAATTAATAATCCTACAAAAATCAAACTTATTGTAATATAATTTAAATAATTAATAAATAAAAATAGTAAAAATAATCACCCAGACGAAATTCCTCCATTATAACGGTGCGTGTTGATGTTGACACGTTATATGTGCTGTTTTGTTGTGGGTAAGCAGGAGTAATTATAGGCATCAAGTGATACCTATCGGACACGTTCACCTAGAACAAAACAACTAATTAATAAAAATAATAAAATATGTGGATCAAAAAAGTAAAAAAATAAATATTTTACCCTCGGATCCCAAACTGGAAACCCAAGATTCACAGTGTCGGGTTGTTTCAATAATACTGGCTGCGGCCATTTCCACTGGGTGAAGACTAAAAAGAATTTGTGAACTAGAGTAGCGGGAAGCGCATTCGGATATAACTGACAAGTTCTGGCGACCAACATGGCCCATGACACACCTCCAAGATAACCTAACGCATTTGAATATATACCGTGTCCTACAAAAATACAAAATATTAACATTATATCGTTCTATTTACAAATTTAAATAGAAGTATGCAATTTGGAACTCACGCTTTGCCCATAATTTAATCGCTCTCAATGTCAGTCGAAAGTGTTGCATATCAGGTACCAACCGCAGAATTTCATCTGTCACTCTGCAACCGTTGAGACTGCGTACACATTTTTTATCGAGATTTTTTAATAACATATCATCTCGGAGATCAAAGGAGTCTAAATTATTAAATAAAAATTGATCAGACGACAATTTCTAAATTTCATACAATTTAAAAAAAATCAAAAAAACCAACCCGGTATTCCTTTTAACGCTAAACGGGCGAACAGCAAATCTATCTCTATGCCGTCAAAAGTCATTTTAATCACTGGCACGAATGCTTCCTTGACGGCTCTCAAATCTGTAACCTGATCGAAATGCACGTTCATACAAATATATATTTTTGAAATACAAACGATAAATAAATAAAATATCATTACTTCTTCTTGAAGCTTTAGTAAGTCCATAAATGACGAAAAATAGTCCGAACGATCGACATGTTGCGGAGCGACACACAACGCATCAATATCGGCACCTCTCTGATGTACCTAGAATTATAACGATCGTAATTAATCGAAAAATATAAAAACCGCGAATATGTAAATATGCGAAAACGATTATTTACAAACCCCCAATCTGTAAGATCCGAACGTATAAATATTACCGCCTACATTGTCGGCTACACTGGGAGGCATATTCCTTTGCGTGGATAAATCTCTTATCCATTTTCTGACGAGAGTGTGAAGCTTGCCGAGAACTTCCATCCTGTGATGCATTTCCGGCTCGCTTTCGAACACTCCGTAACTCTCCAAGCACGCTCTCAGTTCGGCAGTTCTTTCGTGATCGATAGGTTTAGGGCCTAAAAAGTTAACGACCGATACGTGAGTTTATTTCAATGCGAAAAAAGACGAACGAGTAAATTTTAAACACTTACCGGCGGTAGAAATAGCGGACGTCATTCCCAACGTTCGTAATGCTTGCTGGTTCTCCCTCATTTTGTCAGCGTTGACGTTGCTGTGCGAATATTGCGTGGCGGGTCTCATTATGGCTTTCGACACAATATCCGCCTCGCACTGCGCGAAAATGTCTTATCTGAAATAGATACACTCTTATGAATTGACATTCATAAAAACCGAAACGAAAACCATTCCTTCTAAATACGAATAGGTGTACACGGAAAACAAAAAACACTTTAAATAGTAAACGGGGTATCACTGACAAAAAAATAACAATAATAAAAAGAGCGACGTTCACTCACCGACGGTTGCGATGCGATAACGGAAAGAGCTGTCACAATAATGGTGACGGTGGAAGCGTCGCACGAAGCGGCGATGACAGCGGCCGCTCCGTCCGACGGCCGAAGCGAAAATGCTACGGAGCGCGGGGTGACGCCGCCTTTTATAAGCGCGGCCCGAGTGACGTCGCCAACGGGAGCGGGCGCTCCGGCATGGCTCCGCCTACCTTCGAAACGAACGCAAAAACGCGCACCGATCAACGCAAACGCCGCGACCGCGAACTGCAAATACTGATGCCTTTTCGCAGTTACCAACACTAAAAATTCTAATATTCAATTTAACGACCATTCCCTTTTTTTACTTTACTATTCAATTTTTAATATAAACTTCATTTGATCCAAATTGACAATTGCGTAAATTTAAGAAGTTTTTTTTAATAAATAATTTAAAGTTTTAAAAAATAACCGTCAATCTTAAAATATAAATTATATATATATATATATATATATATATATATATATATATATATATATATATATATATAAATTAATATTTATAGGCTTATTTAGTTTTTCGTTTAAAATTAATAAATTCCTAAAATTTTAGGAATTAATTAAATACCAGAAATATTATTATCTATAAATCTTTTAGTCGATTCTTTTGTCCGTATGATGTCGACGATAAAATCCAAACGTGAGTCATTAAGGACTTTTGTTCGTTTCGTAGAAATGAAAACTAGCGATAATGAAAATTAACGTTAGCGATAATAAAAAAGATTAGGAAATCTACATTTTGAAAGGGAAAGAAGGAAAACGAAATGCATAAATGATTTAGGGTGAAACAATTCGGTGAATAATATGTTTATCTATTGCAGTAACAACTTTTACTTTTTTTCTAAGAATTTAAACATTAAATATAATTAGAAATCTAAATTTTAAATAAAAATAAAGATCAAATTTTCTTCAAACATTATTATTAAATTTTAAATATAATACAATCCTAATTCTAAAAAGTTCGCCTAACGAAAAGTTGAAAAAAATATTTTTAACAAAACGCTTGTAAGTAAAAACAAACAATATTTAATTAACAAAATAATAAATTATTATTATTATATTTAAAAAATAATCAAATCTCACCTTTGAACTCAAATTTTTAAATTTATATATTTATTATATAAATTTGCAATAATATAAGATTCGCTTAATATTTTATTTAATTTTATGCGTTATATTTCTTTAAGATTCCAATTTTAACTAAAATTTAAAATCCGATGTAAATAAAAAAAAATACACATATTTATTGATTTATATCCACTAAATATATTTCTTAAAATTCCTGGAATTTCACTTTTATTTAAATTTCTTTTTTTCTATTATTACATTTCCGAGAATATTAATTAATATAATGTATGAAATATTGATAACAAATCTACTCAATCTCCACAATAGGTTTAAAATGAATCATATAATGGTAAACATCTGTTGAAAGTTATTTATTTTATAATATAAACATGATATTGAAATAAAACTATATAATACTTTTTCAAAATGAGAAAAATTTCTCATAATATTAAATTAATATTATAATATAATTAAAAAATAAAAATATGTGATTGCAATTTATTAAAAAAAAATCAAAATCATATATTATTTGGTGAATAGCTTTTTAGCTATGATTTAATTTGTATTTATTTATGTTATTGATAAACGAAACGATATTGTAAAACATTTTAAATGTTTATTAAATTATTAGTATACATACAAAAAAAGCAAACAACATATACTGAAAGAAATAAAGTGTGAATACTAAAGCGTAAAACTATTGATTATTTTCTGATAGGTGGTAGAATCGTTCCGCTTTGCAGATCGTCCTAATAATCAAAAATGAGATATATATTACTTTTGAAATCCAGTTAATTTCGTGAAATGTTGTCTCATCATGAGATCTTTTAAATTGTTAAAGTGTTCATTTACACGTTTATGATTTGAACTATATTTAATAACGGTATTTCATGTAAATGTAATACACTATATAACATAATACGTGTACCTGCATATTAATATGTTTATGTTGGAATAACTCTTTCTTTTATAGATATAATTTCAAAATAATGAAAGTCAAGATGATTAAAGGAATTAAAATGCTGACGAATATTTATTTAATGATACATTTATTATTGATACGAGATGTTATATGTAATTATAAAATCAAAGTATATTTTAATTTTATTTTCCATATGCATGATTATTATAATATCTTTTAAATCGTTTTTTTTATTATTTGTTATTAATATTATTATTTTTCAAAAAAAAATCACAAATATGATATAAAATTTTTAAGGTTTTTCCATTGACAAATCAACTCCTTCGTTTTCATCAAAATTCAATATTCAATATCAAAATGCAGACATGAGTTGGGAATTATCTGACGCTCCAACTACAGATGATAGAAATAATGATATGTCCATGCTCATATCTAAAAAATGGAATCAAAAACCACCACCGCCATCGAATCTTTATCCACCTGACGATACTTCCCCTCCAAATGAAGACTATGCATCTTACGACATGGATTATGTTAATCCCAATAATTTCAATCCCAGTAATTTTAGTGCTCTCATATATGACAGCAATCCAGACAACCCAGCTATATTTCCAAATCCTGAGATGATGGTTTATGACAATGAAAAGCCAGGTAATATTAATATTAAAATTTACTCAGATAAAACACATATTAAATGAAAAAAATCATAATAATAAAAAAAATTAATTCGTTTTAATAGTGAATCAAAATTTGATATTTTTAGAAATATATCATCAAATATTGTATTTTTAATGAAACTATAGTAAAATAATATATATATATATATATATATATATATATATATATATATATATATAATCTTTGAAATTACAAAAGTTCAAATTTATTCATTTTTAATTTCATTTAATATCAATTATGAATAACATTCCAGTTGAACCCCCAGAAACTATCAATAATGAACCAGATATTCTACCTGAAGTAGATCTGCCTGATGATTCATTAGCTGATGGTGATCTGAGAGAAAGAGATTTGATAGATAGTGTTCAATATGTGTATTTTGGTCGAGGAAATCAAGGATCTGGAAATGGTGGTTCAAGATCAGGTCGATGGGGGTGTGCAATACCTGGTGGTGCTGCTGTTGGAGCTGCTGCAATAGCAGTTACAGTAGTAACCCTTTTACGACACAAAACATTTAGAAACAGTAAAATGTTTCCCATAGAAATGAATATTTTATCCTGTTTCATGGTTACTAACATTCTTTTCATCATTGGGATTGGAGTAATAATTAATTTGACTTTTGTTTTCATATGTATATTATTATAGATCTTAAATATTATGTATTTTTTCAAATTACAAATTATTTTTAAAGAAAATGTTAAAGATCTATAATATTATATATTATTTTTTCTGTATATCTTAATATAATAATATAATTAACGATTTTTTTTTCCAGGACACTAAATCAGAAATTCGTTGTGAAATAACAGCTCTACTTCTACACTATTTACATTTAGTGTGTGCATCATGGATTTTTGTATATTGCTATGTAATATCAGATAATGTGACTAAAGGATATATTCCAAATTTAAGATATAATTATCTGTTTGCATATGGAGTTCCAGCTGTTCTCGTTATGGTAAAATAATATATATATAATTAAGAAATATACATTTATAGCAATATATACTTAAATAACACGTGTTTTATAAAATTTATTTATGTTTTTAGTTTTTCTATGCAATCTCGCTTGAAAGCTATGAAACAAAAGATTATTGCTGGATGTCATTGGAAAAAGGAATGTTATTGGGATTTATGTTTCCGGGAACTATATTGATATTAGCGAATACTTTATTTGCAATGATTGGATTAAAAGCGATATCTAAAAAACAACAAGAAGCCATTGCAAACACGATTCAGTCATATTTAGCTTCAGCTATTACAAATGAAAATGTCCCAAATAATAATAGTTCCAATCTCAATACAACGGAAAAATTTTTAAGCACAAATAGTTCTCTCATAAGTTTGGATTGTACACCTCGTAAAAATACAGAAAATGGAAGTAAAACTAGTCTAGATGTACGCAGATATAAATCATGCGATAATTTGGATGACCAACCGTTTCCAGAAGGTACATCGTGGGTATGCAATATATCAAATAACAATTGTAGTACCCAACTGTCTGAACTTAAAGAAATTGATTCGTTGAAGAATTTCAATTTTAAAATTGACTTAAGCAGTCTTTCGATTGACAATTTATCATGGAAAACTACAGAGCCTGAAGACATGTCCGATATGAGAAAGTGCCTGAACTTCGCTCTTATAATGCAACCATTGTTTTGTGTATTTTGGTTCATGGGCGTAGTCGCATTAGAAAATTCTGATCAAATACTTCCACCGCTTATTTTTGCTTTTCTGTGGTCCCACATGGTAAGAAATATATTATAATTAAAATATTTAAAATGAATACTTTATTTAATATTATTTTTTATATTTTTACAGCATTGGTTCATATTTGCTCGATTTGCATATGTACTTCCATTCATTCCATATGAAGAATGTTGTATGGATGTTGAAGAAGTTAACCATTCCCTTCAAGAATCTACAATGGTCGTCCACAGTCATGCAAAATCAACTGATACTATACCATTGCTCGTTACAAAGGTGGAAGTACCAAGAGACTCCAGAGAAAATAATCGTCCACCAGATTCTATTAGCACAATCAGTAATTAGAAAATATGTAATATTATTTGTGAGCTATGTGCACGCTTGATTTGGGTTTTAATATAGTTGTTGATAACAATCATAAAGCACTCGAATCAAGCGATTCTTTCTTTACAGTGAGTAGGGTATGAAACGTGTTTTTCAAATATAGTTTAGTCTTGAATGACTACTATAATGTCATTTTAAAAATTTCACGATCATACTGATGAAAGTTGCAATTGTAAAATACGAAAATGTTACAAAGCAAATACGTGGTCTTCCTATTAAAATAAAAGATCATAATATGGCTATAATAGATATTGAAATGAATCACAATGAAATGAGAATTAAGCAATATATGGTAATAAGTCAGTTTGCAAGGTATAAGGTGTTTAGAGTAACGACGAAATATTAAATACATCATCATTTTTCAGAAAAAAAAAATAATAATTTATTTTAAAAAGATAATATAAAAATGACACTGAGTTTCATGAAAATGTATGTATATTATAAAAGTCCAAATTTTGGTAAATTTAAAAATATATCACGAAAAAACATAAAAAAATGATTCTTATGAATAAATTAAAATGCATATATTATATATAAACGCAGTAAATAAAATAAATACATTCGTATAAAAATGAATTATAAGTGCTTCAATGAATATGTAATTTAAATCCAAACATAATATCTAATATTATTTGTATTAATATCATATTTTTTGTGAATAATCAAGTGATTCTGAAAACAAATTATTCATAAGAATCATTCTTCAGCAATTTAAAAGAAGATAGATTATACTTTTTATATCGAATTGTACCAATAAAGGTTTGAAACACAAAATAAACGTGTTTTCAAACATTACCAAATATCTGTAGTAAATTTTAAGATTTACACGTAAACTTTTCAATTTATCGAAATTTAGTGTATACAATGATATAAATAATATAAAATATTAACATATTTATATATTATACCAATAATATATACTCATTTATCATAATATGATATAAAAATGAATATTTTATTAGAAAATTCAAATGCACACTTGTAATATTTTAAATAGTTGTCAAGTTAGTTGAATTTAGATTGCAATATGATAGAGAGTTCAAACAAAATCCAAACTTAATATTGATTACATAATAATATTTAGTATGAATTAAATGCCTTACGTAATATAATATCTGTATTTATTTCTTAACAATAAATTATAATTCATAACCACCAAAAACTTAGTGAAAAACTTGGAGTAATCGATGTAACATAATGCCACCATTGACGAGGTATATACAATATTTCTCCAGCTTTTAGCGTACACGAATATAGTTTTGCCTTGGTAAAATCTGGATATAGTTCGTAATCAGGATTTATAGGATCAACTTGAGATGTGTTTTGCAACAAATTTTCTTTATGACAATAGAGATGAGGTGTATCTTCAGGTGATATTAAAATTATAAACTTTTCACCAAACACCTTAAAATAAAATATTTATTGGAGTAAATTTACATAAATAAAAATAAAAAAATACTAGAAAGAGACTCTAATTTGAAAGCAATTTATTGAAGTTTGTTATTATTAAATAATTTTAAAGGTAAGTCTTTTCTTTCATAATAGTTAATTTGCAAAATATAGAACCTTTCGTATTTTTTTTTATATAAATCAGTAATATTATATGTACATACTTGAGCTAATAAATTATGCTTTGGATCTGTATGAAGAGGAGACACAGTACTTGAAGGACCAAACCATGCATTTATATCAACAGTATTATCAGAAGAATCAAATTCATGTAGGCAACAATAATCGGGTATATTAAAATCTGAACACAATTCGGGAATTTGTTGAAATAATTGATGTTGCGCTAAATACCCAACCACACTAGATGCTACAAATATATACAAGCATATATCTAAAAATATTTAAACTGATGATATTTGATTTGAAGATTGAAAATACCATTTATAATATAATCAAGAATAAAATTCTCAACAGTCATTAATTTTTGTGTCCAATTTGAATCTGTATATTTCGATCCTAACTCTATAGGAACTAGACGGTTACCCATTTTTTCAATTAAATATTTTGGATTATCCCATAATTGCAAGGCAGGCCAGTTGTCTATGCATTTTTTCAAAATAACTGGCATTTTTTGCTTCATGTAATTTTCATCGAAAGCTAGAATCGATGGACATATTTCTATTTTCATAGAATGTCCAATACAACTATACTCGATGTGATTATTTTTTAGTTCACTGAATTTAATATTCTCATCTATTTTAGAACTAAAATTAATAGTAAGTTATGATACCATATCATATTTAAAAAAAAACATAAGATGTTATACTTTGATTGGTAGGATGAAATAATTTCTGCACATTTATGGAGAAGATCATTATGTGGTGCAGGTAATTGAGTTCCAAATAATAAACCTCTATCAATAATATTTATAACTTTTTCAGAAATAACACTACAATCAAGAGATTTATTCGATAATATATATAACCACACCTATAAAAATAGAAATAGCATTACTTTAATATTAAAAGTACTACATACTTCGAAATTTATTCTTACATTGTAATAACAAAGTAAAGTTATAATCTGTCGATTCTCTACAGAAATATCTTTCCAGTTACCAATATTTAATTCTTCTTGCATTTTATCTAAACAACTTTTTACAAGCAAAAGAAGATTTGGTTTCATATTATCAGGATGTATAATGGCATTAGAGCATAATCTAAAAGGAATATTTTTAAAACTTTATTTAGAAAAAGGAAAGTAAAAATTATGTTGGTTATGTATGGAACAAAGTAGATAAATTTGTAAAAAAAAATATGTAGTATAATATTTTGATTCTTATTTTAACATTTTCAACATTATGATTCATAAAATAATTTCCTAAAATTTTGAACAATATTAATGTTGAATTGTAATCAGGGAAATTTCTTCAATACAAATATTAGATATAATATAATAATTTCAGAAAACGTTACTCGAGAACGAAAGATACAGCATCGTTAGTGTGAAGACTTCTACTTCGAAATTGTCGTTTCCAAAGGCTACGAATTGAGTCTTCCATCTTCATAACCTTAAACGTCAAAACATAAATATCAACAATTCATTGTCGAGTTGCCATATGAAATATTAAAAATTAACTAATTTATTTTTTAATCTAAAAATAATATTTTTAATCTAAAAAAAATAAAACAAAAGTTGATTGCATAAATATAATAGAAATAATGTAATATTTAGATACATTTTTAATTGTAACGATATTTTTTTATATATTTTAACGAGCGATCATATCATTGTTCGACATATTTCTTTTTCTAAATCAAATATATAAATTAATACATCAATTTATGATTAATCTATTTTGTTTTTGAAATATGTTAGCTGATTAATCGGCATATTTTTTTGATTAATATACTACAATTTTTTTGAATATATATAATATATTTGAGATTAATATATTCGATATTATTAAGATCAATTTTTAAAATTATAATTTATTTATATAGATAATACATAAAAATATTATGTTATCAAACGGATACGATCAAGTTAATGTACTACGGACGAAGATCAAAATTCAAAATGTTTCTTTTAGTATATGATATCTATTTTTTTTTTATATCACTTTTAAATATAGTAACTAATCATATCGAACATGTTGAGTAAGATTTACAAATATATATATATGTATATATATATATATATATATATATATATATATATATATATATATATATACGTATGTATATATTTATTTATAGTAGATTGCATGTAATATTTGAAAATAAGATTCCAGAGGATTGTGTGTAAGAAGAAGTTGAATTGAAAATGGCTGGACACATTTAATTCCAAATATAAATTAGGCATAAGATAGAGACGAATGGAAAAAGCTTGAAAAGTTTTTCGTTCAGCAGTAGACGATTAAATGCGAATGATGATATATATTTATGAAATTATTTGTGATGTTTTTCAGTATCGGACTAAACGAGTTCTGAAAAATTGGCTCGTTTCAGCCAAACTGGCTCGAACAAAAAGTCCAAAGCCAATAATCGTAATCGCGGATACGAACGGCTGTCAAACGGCCGTCACCGATGTCGGTTCGAAAGGCGGTCTCTTCACTGTGGACGGCTTCGAAGCTGTGGTGGCGAGTCGTTCGACATCCTCGAACTTCGATCGCCGAAGCGCGATTCGCCATCGAGGAGCGCCTCCAGACCACCACCGCGTCGTATCGAGAGAGCGCAGCCCGGGGTGCGATAACCGCCGCATTTTTCGCACTTTCGCTCTTTTTAGTACTATGGATCTCGATATTCTTGTATATCGCCTTCTATTATACGTATATGCCGAATATTGCGCATTCCAGGCCCGTCCACTTTCAGTTTAAGTGAGTTCAATATATCTTTCGTATACATGTACAAAACGTTTGAAAAAAATATTTACTTCATAATTTCTATCTTTACTTTTAATTTGCAAAAAGTTCAAACAAATTTTTAGACATAAAATATATACCTATATATATATATATATATATATATATATATATATATATATATATATATATATATATATATATATTTATATATATATATATATATATATATATATATATATATATATATATATATATATATTTATATATATATATATATATATATTTTTTTTTTTTTTTTTCAAAATTTTTATTTTAATAAAAAAAGTTTTATTAAAATTGCATCAAAAGCAATTTCTTATATAATTACTAATGTCGAAATGATCTACTTGAGAACATATAGTCGTAATATCATTTCATATAAGAATATCGTTATAAATTTATAGTTCATTTTATTTGTTTTTTTTTGGAATTGTTTTTCAATTTTAAAGCTGGTGTAATTTTATTATTTTTTTATGCAGTAGATTTAGTGTTTTATTATTATTTAGATTTTCAGAACATTTTATGCCATTTTAATATGATAAACTATGTTTATTATATATGTATAGTATAGTTTTAAATAATGGTCATTTATTTTGTTGTCATTTATTTATCTGTGTCATATTATAATAATTTGATCGCTTATATTAGTACAGTAAAATTAGACATTTTGGGACGGATGTCGAGAGTGCAGAACTTTTTTCCGGAAATGTATTCTACATAATGAGGTTAATAAGAGGTCATAAAGTTCCACTCGCCAGAGAGGGAGCTTCCCTCCGAAAATCACGAAAAACCTCAAAAAAATCGATCACTTTTTAGTTTTCCGGATTTATCTCCAAAACTATAGCTCGGATGGAAAAAGTGTCAATGAATAAATTAATTCTCATTAAATTATGCATATAAAATGTATCGTTCATAATTTGCGTAACTGTTTCCAATTTTCTGTAAAAAGCGTTCAAAAATAGGCCTAAAATGGCCCTCTCGGCAAAAATTTTTCGTTCCGCGGTTTTGCCGACGATTATCTCAAAACTTATCGATTTTAGGTGGGTATCGAAGAGGAAAAAAGTTGTAGACCAAATCCTGTTCTATTATAATCAGTTATTGTATTTTCAATTAATTGTTTCAGTTTTCTAAAAATTACAATTTTCCCGAACTCGATCTGACGATTTTTCGCGTCACTCCGACAGTTAAATGCATTTTTAAGGAACAAAAATAGCAAGAGTGTAAAATTTTTTTTTAGAAACACATAAAGAATTTTAAAATGAATTAGAATCCAAAAAGCAGTATCCTCTCTGGAGGGAGCTTCCTCCTGTATTTGCCGAAAACCTCACAAAATTTGACTTTTTCTCAGTTTCTCGCTCATATTTCAAAAACTATCACTCGGATTGAAAAGTTGTTCATAAACAAAATATTCTTCTTAAAATTCTACATCAAAATTGTTATATTCATAATTTGCGTAATCATGTTCAATTTCTCTATAAAAGACCTCAAAGTAGGAGATGTCGCGTCAGCAAAAAAAGTGCTTTTGGAGTTCCCGATAAATGTTTCGAAATCTATCAATTATCGGCGATTTTTATTTCATACACCGTAAAGAACAGGATTTTCTTTATACGATCCAGAAGTGGCCCCCGTTTGACCCCCCTTTAACGGTTTTTATCAGTGCTCAAAGTTGAACAATTTTTGCGCGAATGCTCGTAATCAACCCAAAAATCCATTGAATTTTGGGCATAGTACACACTATCCGCCTATTGTTATAGTTGTCTATTCAAAGTTAAAAGCGTTTTCAAAAGATATTTTTACAACCATTAGACAATACACATTTATTATGGGTCATAAAATAATTGTTGAACCAACTTCCATTGGTTTCTTTGTAAATTTCGAAAATGTATTTTTTTATTCAAACTAAAAATATTTCTCTCTAGATTGATTTATATATTCATAAAGAAATATCAAATATATTTCAAATAATTATTTTTATCTTTTACTAAATTTTAATTATATTTTTGAATAAAATATAACTTTATCGACATTTTTATCTATATATTCTTCATGAGGAATTAAGCCAATAAATCTGACAATTATATTTCTTGCTAATTTTACCAAATGAAAAAATTGATTATTAAAATTATTTTCTGTACAAAATTTTATTGTTAACAATTATAATTGATTTTCAATATATTATTCTGAACTTTCATAATAATATTTATATGTACGTATCGTGATCATAATTATTTGTTCACATAATATTCTATATATGTTTAATATTAAAATAATATTAGAAATTAATTTATTTTTATTTTTCGTGACGGAATCCTTTCATATTTTGTCATCTTTGATAAGTAGTACACATTTTGCATCTGTAAAACAGATGATCGCCTTTGTGAGTTTTTACAGTTATTTAAAAATTGTACCTACCTTAGTGGATAAAGGGACCCGCAATCTCGAAAGCCATGAAAGAAAAATGGCAGACAATGACAAAATCCTATTTTGTTTACATTAAGATAAATCAATTTTGTATATTTTTCTATTAATAAAAGAAATACAAACATTCCAGAAATATGATATTTACGACACGAGTGCATTTCGGTATATTTATTATAATATTTCTCAAAGAGACCATTTTTAAAATACACTTTTTTCCGTTAAAAATTACCCTTGCTTAAAATTTGTATAACAATATGTAAATAAGTAACTACAAAAATAAAAACAATAATATATATATATATATATATATATATATATATATATATATATATATATATATATTAAAATTTATTAAATTCTCGTATGATTAAAATAAAAAAATATTAAATATTAAAAAAATGAATACAATTATCACAATGTTCAATAATAACCATAATTATCGTTATTGTTGAGTATTGTAATAAATAATACATTATTTGGCCAAATAATATATTGTTTATAACACTATGAAAGAAAGAAACCCGCAGAAGATAATTTATATTTTTAACAAATTATTTTATTGTCTATGTATTGTTGAAAACGTTGTAAAAATCTTTTTGAAATATTGAAGACTACTGTAAAAAAAAGTTAAAAAAAATATTAGTGCAGGAGTCTTTAACCTAAGTAAATGTGTGCTCGCTGTTTTTTGATTTCAATGCAAAACTTCTTATTTTTTCAAAAAAGTGTATGAATTTATATATATTTTTTAAATATTTCATAAATAATTAAAGAAATTAATGCGTATTACTATAGAAATAAAGATTTATGATAATTTTATTATATATTTTTTATTATAACTAATTATATTTTTTTTAATATATATATATATATATATATATATATATATATATATATATATATATATATATATATATATATATATATATATATATATATATATATATATATATATATATATATATATATATAATTAAACCAAATAAATATGTTCATTGAAACCATAAAATATATATTGAAAAAGTAAACATTATACATTTCTCTAAAGTATTCATGAATGTATCCTTATTTACAAAAAGGTTACTAATCCTTGAGCAGGTAGTATGCCCAAATTTCAAAAGATTTTTGCTCGTCCAATGTAAAATCGCGCAAAAATTGTTCAACTTTGAGCATTGATAAAAACCGTTACAGGGGGGTCAAACGGGAGCCACTTCTGGATCGTATAGAGAAAATCCTGTTCTTTACGGTGTATGAAATAAAAATCGCCGATTATTGATAGACTTCGAAATATTTATTGGGGACTCCAAAAGCACTTTTTTTGCTAACGCGACATCTCCTACTTTGAGGGCTTTTATAGAGAAATTGAACATGATTACGCAAATTATGAATAGAACAATTTTGATGTAGAATTTTAAGAAGAATATTTTGTCTATGAACAACTTTTCACTCCGAGTGATAGTTTTTGAAATATGAGCGAGAAACTGAGAAAAAGTAAAATTTTGTGAGGTTTTCGGCAAATACAGGAGGAAGCTCCCTCCAGAGAGGATACTGCTTTTTGGATTCTAATTCATTTTAAAATTCTTTATGTGTTTCTAAAAAAAAATTTTACACTCTTGCTATTTTTGTTCCTTAAAAATGCATTTAACTGTCGGAGTGACGCGAAAAATCGTCAGATCGAGTTCGGGAAAATTGTAATTTTTAGAAAACTGAAACAATTAATTGAAAATACAATAACTGATTATAATAGAACAGGATTTGGTCTACAACTTTTTTCCTCTTCGATACCCACCTAAAATCGATAAGTTTTGAGATAATCGTCGGCAAAACCGCGGAACGAAAAATTTTTGCCGAGAGGGCCATTTTAGGCCTATTTTTGAACGCTTTTTACAGAAAATTGGAAACAGTTACGCAAATTATGAACGATACATTTTATATGCATAATTTAATGAGAATTAATTTATTCATTGACACTTTTTCCATCCGAGCTATAGTTTTGGAGATAAATCCGGAAAACTAAAAAGTGATCGATTTTTTTGAGGTTTTTCGTGATTTTCGGAGGGAAGCTCCCTCTCTGGCGAGTGGAACTTTATGACCTCTTATTAACCTCATTATGTAGAATACATTTCCGGAAAAAAGTTCTGCACTCTCGACATCCGTCCCAAAATGTCTAATTTTACTGTACTATATTGCAATGTAGCTTAGAAAATATTTTTCCAGATCGTGTGATGAGAATAAAGGTATATGTTCGTTTCCATCTGCCCATGTGCGACTTACAAAACGACAGCAATTGCTTATGGTCGGTCAAGCATACAGGATAACGATTGATATTGAAATGCCAGAATCGGAAGTTAATAAAAATTTGGGTATTGAATTTTCTTTTTTCCTTTTTTTTCTGTGCGCGTAATTTATAAAATTTTAATAATTATTTTCTTTCCAGGTATGTTTATGTGTTGCGCGGAATTAAGGGCTCGCGGAGGCGGTCTTGTTTCATCATCGTGTCGATCCGGCATACTCTCTTATAAATCACCTTTGTTAACGTTTATTTCCACTTTAGTGATGGCTCCAATGATGATTTCTGGGATGCAAAAAGAAAAACAAACCATTCAACTGGATATGTTCTCTCATTTTGAAGATGATAAAGTATATAATACTTTTTCTTATTTTCAATTACCCGTATTATTTATATTATGAAATAATTATTATATATATTTTATATTTTAGAATCAACCTATAACAGATGTATATTTGGAAATTCAATCTCGACATATTGAACTGTATTCGGCCACGTTAAATATCGATGCTCATTTTAGCGGCCTGCGTTATATAATGTTCCATTGGCCATATCTATCTGCAGCTGTAGGTAAATACATATTTTACAGATTGCTTGAATTCTGAATATTTTTCATAACATATTTTTATCATCTAAATTATTTTTACTATTTCTAAAATTTTGTCGCTTGAAATGCATGGTTTCTGATTGAGGTAACTGTTTTTTTTTAATAGGTGTGACGACAAACTTATTTTTCATGATAATGGTATTTGCTCTCAGTTGGTATCATCTTCAATTAGAAAGAGATGATGGAGAACCAACGATTAAAGGTGAGATTAAACCGTTTGGTGGAGGAACGGAAAATTTTCTTTTTGATACTGATGATATTGTTCCTGATACCCTTAATATTAAACGTGAGGATGGTAAGTAAAAATATTCATTCATTCTTGAGTATTGAGTTATTGTTTTTTTCTATTAAATGTATCGTTATCGATCATTTTTAACTATTTTAACGTTTACAGAATCGCAAACTTCTGAAGATATCAGTATAGTAGAAGATTCAATGGCTGAAGACGATAAAATTATTAACGTTGAAGAATGAAATGTTATAAATTAATGAAATAAACTACTTTTCAAAGCTTTAATTAGCATGTATTTTATAATTAAAATGATATTATTTATATACATATAAAGTACGCTATCTGTAAATATTTATAATTGATGAAAAACAATATCATATCGTTTTTAGTAAATTAAAATTTAAAGTAATCAAGAAAGTACGTTAATATTTTAACAATGTAAAAAACATTAAAGACTGTTTGTCGCATGATTTTTAATTAAGTGTTATTAAATCAAAGATATACGAATAAGTGAATATTCAATACATTCCTTGCTTAAAATATTTTATAATGTTTTTATAAAATATTTTATAATGTTTTGTAATAATTTTTCAAGATGATTTTCTTCGTACGTAATTAATTTTTAAAAGAAATTTATCAATTCGATACTTTTGACACAATTCATTTTGAATATCAAAATTATTGCATTTTTAAATTAAAACCATTTATCTATAAAAACACTTAAATAATGCATTTATATATATATATATATATATATATATATATATATATATATATATATATATATATATATATATATTGATTACTGTAAAAGACTGTTAATTTATAAAAATATTTTATTTGTTATATTTTCTGTTATAAATATATAATATTTTATAATAAAATTTTCAGTATTTTTTTATTAAATCGATATTTTTGTTTATTTTTTTTTTCATTATATTTAGTCCCAATACAAGTATTGTAAATAATATTAGTCAGTTACTGGCATATTTCATATATATATATATATATATATATATATATATATATATATATATATATATATATATATATATATATATAATAGTTTTAATTTTCACTATGTTTAATATATCTAAATTGATGTATATTCATAGTGCAATATGTTAACTACCTGTTCCAGCAAACCTTGATATGAGCGATATATTGATTCCTTTAATCTGTAATTTTATTATATTTTATTTTAATATTACTATTTCTAAATGTAATCATGATATTAACTGTGTTACCTCATTTTCTTCTAATTCATTGTCGCTATATTCTGCTGAATTTAATTGACTGCTAGATATACTATTCTCCCAATCGTCAATTGAGGATGTATCTGAGTCGTCGTCTTCGTTTTCTCTTAGTATATCTATAATTATATAATAATATAATTTTCAAATGTCATTGTGATGCTAATTATTTATTTAAAATTTATTTACCATTTTGATTTTCTCGTACTTCTACATCATTAGCATTTTCATCGTTTGACAAAGTTATTTGTCCTTCATCATTTCCTAATGTTCCCCATTCGTTGTTACTTTTTAATTGAGGATAACTCTAAACAATAATTTATAGTTAACTGTAGTATTAAAATAAACATTATATTTATTAAACTTATTATATATTACTTGAAAATATTCCTTATAATTAGGATCATCTAATAAAGGATTTCCCCTAAGATCAATGTATGTTAACGACTCCATCTCTGAGAGATCCCATTTAGTATTTTCTGTTAATGGTAAACAACTAATCTGAAAAATTAATTCAAATACAATTAAATATATTTATAAATTTAATATACATTTAAAAAATGCTAAAAAATATATATAAAAAATACTCTATATTTTCAAAAATTTAGTACTATTGCAACATATATATTATAATATGATAATGAAATATTAATTTACAAACAAATAAAATGTAATAATTCTTACTTGATTGTGACTCAAAAGTAAGTATTGCAATTGTTTACATTTTGTAATGTCTTTTGGAAGTTCTCGTAAACAGTTAACTGACACATTAAGATGAACCAATTCAAGACTATCGAGTCCATCAGGTAATTCTTCTATAATGTTGTCTTGTAACGTTACCCAACTACGAGATTAAAAAATATATTTGGCTTATGAAGGAATAAATCTTATAAAATATTATGAATATAGTATTAATAATTAACTAAATTGTAAAATAATATTGGAGTGATAAAAGAAATCTTTATTACAATTAATATATATATATATATATATATATATATATATATATATATCAATAATAGATGAAATTATTAATTAATTAATGTTTATGAGTAATAAATCAGTGTTGATAAAATATTACATATTTAATTTATAGTCTGCTTTTATTCAATTTAATGAAAATATACCTCAAACCTGTGAGTTTTGAAAAATGTTGAGGTAAAAGCTTGATTTTATTCTTTCTAGCTCCGAATGTATGCAAATTAGTTAATTTGCATATCTCTTCCGGTATGAAATCAGCGCCAATGCAATTACACCACAACGCCTCCAAATTACTCAACTCTCCAATTTCCGGTGTTATTTTCTTTAAAGGATTATGACTAATATTCAAATAGATCAAATTTTTCAGCTCTTTAATTGCAGGCGGTATATTAGATATTTTATTATAGTCTAAAGCGAGCACGGTCAATGTACACCAGCAGCTAATGCGACAATCCAGATGTTCAATTTTATTTCTATTAAGGAATAATTTATTCAAATCGTAGCATAATAGCAACGCCTCCGGAATTTGCTCTACGTCTAAATTGGCCAAATCCAAATTGTGTCTGTTCTTGGCGAGTGCGTCTTCAACTATTGCGCGAATATAATATTTGTGTAGGAAACCATACAGTGGACTCATGATGCACAATTATGTTAACATGTATGTCTTCACAAATATTGTAATATTTTACTATTTATTCCTGGAGGTTAATCAAACGCGCCATTGTGTGTGAATCGACTGCCAAAACTGTTTTTCTGGCTCAAATTTTCATATTAAAAATAGATTCATGTATTCGGTAGTGTTGTGTTGCTTCATTGTATGGCCAACTGTTTAGTTAATTTTATATTATTAATATATTATCATATCGCTTCAATCGAATGATTTTTATTGCTTATTTGATAAAACTAAATATTATTAATAGTTTTCATGTTTCATTGTATATCAAAAACATAAATATATATATTTTTTTATTTGATATGACAGCATTTTATATTGAACTAATATCGTATATAGTAATAATCTTTCTTTTAAAAAATTATACGAATTTATATTTTAGGGAAAAATATTTTATTTAATATTGAATTTATTTCGTATATAATCAAGAACATATATAATATATGGGACAAAAAACGCACATAAAATATTAAAATGTCTTATAATAATAACTTTTTTTCATATAGTGGAGAAATGTTGATAATAACATTGCTGACTGATGGAATGGAAGAATATTGAAGAAGTGAAATCTAACCTAAAAAACTGAGAAAATCGATTTGATTTCATATGTACATTTAATTAAAAAATAAAACACAATCTGTATAATTTAATGATTTATGGTAATTTTAATATATTTAATTTACAAACATTTATTAATTATTTTAGGGAAGGTTTAAAATAAAATTTAAAATATTTCTTCATTATAATTTTATTATTAGATTTTTTACTAATCACTAAAATATATGAAATTATAACTAAAAACAATAATGATGTAAATTAATATATAATTATTGCGGTTTTCATTGAACATTATTAAATTTGTAACTGAAGAATTATATATTTATTGATTGTAACAAAATATTTTTTGAAAATGTTGATAAAGTAAAAAAAATGGATTATTTATCTTTTTTTTACATTATATATTATTGCAATTTAAATAAAATAAAAAATAATTAAAAATCGATAACAAAATTTTTAATGAATTTTATATACTTGTATCATATGAATCCTTTATCGCAAATCCTTTATACCAATCGAATCGTGATATAAACGATATTGCTTTAGTATGTTTAAAAGAAAAGATTGCATTTACAAGTGAATAATCTTGAAATTATATATATGTATATATATATATATATATATATATATATATATATATATATATATATATTTGTATTCAGATTCATAATGTAATGTACAATTTTCTTATGTGTGCAGATCATATTAGATCATTACAGCAAATATATTATTGCAGGATAAAAATTTATATATGTTTGTAACTAGTTAGGATTTAACTGAAATGGGAATTCGCATCACATCAAATTATATGGTCCGGTTCCTTATTTGAATTTATCGAAGTGTTATTTTTTGTTAGTTTTTTTTATAATAATTAAAAGATGTTTTAAATTTTAAAAATTTTACTTTAGTGCTAACTCATTATTATTTTCAGCATATGGTATAAAATTTATATTTATATCTTTCTTCATAATGTTATTATTATATCAATTTCTGTTTGTCATTTAAACATTTTCTCTATCGCACAAAATAGAATGATATTTTAATTATCAATACATTTTCATGTACTATTTACAGTTTCAGAAATTCCAATATAAGTGGACTAAAACAAAATGATGTTATATATGCCGGTGGTGGAAAAGGTAGAGATTAAGGTGGTCCATTAATATATATAAGATTTGATGAAAGTTTTCTAGTTGGCATAGTATCTAGTGGTCCTAAAAAATGCGGTACTGAAAATGTAGGCGCTCTTTATACAAATATTTTCAAACATATAAACTGGATTTTAAATATTTTAAGGCCATTACTTTTATTAATGTAAAAAGTATATTATGTTATAGTATTTAATATCTCTAAATATTTTTTTTCTTATTTGCATTGATGAAATTAGTATTATTATTGTCATAAAATATGCATGATATATATATATATATATATATATATATATATATATATATATATATATATATATATATATATATATATATATAATACAAGGAAAAAACAGAATTATTATTAATTTAACTTATATTAAGATTATTAAATATATAAAACCATGCAAAATTGTAACAAAATTATTACAAGCTGAACTTTTATTCTAAACGTTTGCAATCATTATTATCTATCAATTATGGTAAGTTAAAAAAATTTTTCATTATATTAATTACATTAATTTATTTTAAATTTCATACTAATATATTATTTATAAAATTTCAACACAAATTCCGAAGGCAAAAATGTGGAATTATGATATTCAATTTAGAATTAATTCTAATAAGTGTGAATTGAATTATATGGGACCACAATATGAAACGTTTAAAGAGAAAACGTATGAATTTATTTCTTGCAAGATTAAAAAGAAAGATAAAAAAATCAAGAACAATGTTGAATCAAATAATTTAGTATTAAAATAGTGATAATTTGAAATAAATAAATTGAAATTTGCAGAAATAAAATTATACAATATTAATGAAGTGAGTCATCGCACAAACGATAATTATAATTATGATTGTCGAATTATGAATAAGTGTATTAATTAATTTATTTGTAATTTTCAGCCTTCGGTCTTAGGAGATTATAATGAAATGGGTTCTTAAAATCGTAATACATGACGATTAAACGAAAAGTTATCAACGAAGTCGTTTCAATGAAGTATGATGGAGTACTATCCATAGAAATTTCCACCTGTTTTTGTTTTATACTGAATATTTTTTTTAAATTTAAAATACTTTTCTATCTCTATATACACGATTCAATTATGGTAATGTAATTATTTCTGGTTAATTCCAATAAATAGGATTTATCAAAAGATTTTTACAACATCATACAAAATATACAACCCATTAAAGTTAGATTTAATATATATTTTGCTACAAAATTAAATGTAAAATGTTATAAATAAACAATTATAATATTTTTGTAATAGATTTTTTGATACTTAATAAATAAAGATAATTTAATCAGATTACCTTGTTATTTTATTATGATTTCATTAAACATGTATGATAATTTATAAACAGAAGTAAATATAGAATAATTCAATTTTTTTAACTTTTTAAATCTTATATTGAGTAACTATATTTTAATAAAATTAGCCAAAAAGAAACGCTTAGTTATTTTTTTATAATCAATATTTTCAATAAAAAACTTATTGAAATATAATCACTTACAAAATTTAATCAAATATGATAGATTCGTGTTATGAAATTAAAAACATGAGAGAAAAATATATTTTTAATACAAAAAAAATATATCTAAATTATTATATATTTCATTTAATAA
This sequence comes from Leptonema lineaticorne, assembly GCA_024500535.1. Lineage (NCBI taxonomy): Eukaryota > Metazoa > Arthropoda > Insecta > Trichoptera > Hydropsychidae > Leptonema > Leptonema lineaticorne. The sequence goes on along the minus strand of JANIJI010000016.1, from coordinate 3,336,589 downwards.
ATTTTTAACAAAAAAAAAAATATAAAAACCTCATTAAAAAAAACCATTAATTTGTTTAAAATCTATTATCACAATATTTACCGCACAAGTCTATATTAAGGAAAAAAACATTATAAACTATTATTTTAATTTTAGTCAACAATTGTATTACTCAACATTCACTCAGTAAGTGAATAAAGCAAAATTACACTTGGAAATTTTAATTTGACAGTCACGAAATGGGAATTAAAAACAATATTTTCATTTATTCGTTAATTTCTGCACCAATTATCATAATAGGTAAAATTTTATTGAAAATATTATAAAATAGCTAGATAATATATAAAATAATTGAAATATCTTGTTACATAGCTAGAAGTATTCTAATGACATTTGTATATTTTATTTATCAATAATTTTATAATATCATCGTTTTTATAGTGATAATAGTTTCAATAATATTTATGTGCACAAGAACCCACATAGAATGTTTAATTAACGATGGAAGTCCTGGTTATTGTACTCCAATAGATCAATGCTCGAATTTTTTGGAAACCGAAAAAAATAAATACATGTTCAATATAGGAAATTTTTTCAAATCAAATTCTAAATGTTTGAATAAAGATAAAGATAGTATAAAACTATGTTGTCGAAAGCCGATTATTGATGAGGATAAAACAAAAATTAAGGGTATTTAAAGTCGTATTAATTGTATTTAATTATATGAAATTTCAAATCAGTTTTAATATTACATATAATACAATGTAATGATTAAGAATGTTTTAATGAATTTTAGATTGTCAAACACCTAATGGATTACATGGTAAATGCGTAAAAATTGAAAAATGTGATCATTTAAAGAAATATATTGATATATCAAGAAATATATCAAAGAAAGATATTATGTACTTAAAGAATTTACAATGTGAAGATAACAATAATATATGTTGTCATGAAAATTTCAATTCTAATTATCCATTAACAAATAATAATTGTGGTAAACTAATAAATTCGAATAAATCATTTCTCATTCAACATCCATGGACAGTACTGTTGATACATCGTATGGGATATCCTACATGTGGAGGTTCATTGATCAGCTCTAAATATGTACTTACAACCGCTCATTGTACAAAATATAGAAAGTATGTATAAATTTAGTTCAAAATATTTAAATGTCACTTTCAATAATCTAAATACCTTGACAATGACTATTATTGTCAGTTTAGAATATTTATTTTATTTTAAATTATTTTTGAAAAATTAATGTAGAGATACTTATATTAAAAGTTTTATAAAATTCTATAGAAACTCGTAAATTAATACATTTTTTTCTTTTATAGTGAAAAAGTCAGACTCGGTGAATATGATTTGAGAACATTGGTGGACTGCCGACTTGAAAATGGAAAAATCAATTGTATAGAACCATTTGTCGAAATAGGCATTCAAAATTTTTTAATTCATTTTAATTATAAATATGATAGCGAAATGCACGATATAGCTCTTGTTAAATTAAAACAATATGTACAATTTTCTTGTAAATATTGAATTATTGTAAAATTCACTAATAATTTATCTTATTACTGCTTTTATAAAATTATGTGTAAATTTTCAGTAGTCATAAAACCAATTTGTTTACCAAACATCGATGTGATGAAAAGCATTAAATCAAGTTCAAACTTGAAATTCACTATAGCTGGATGGGGATACGAAAATCTAACGTTTAAAAATTATGTTAAGCAGTTCACTCAAATATCACATATCAACTTAATAGAGGATTATAACACGTAGGTGACAAAAACATAACTCAAAGTTAATGTCAATAATCGTTTTATTCGCAAAACATTAATTTTAGTAATTTAATTATAGAAAAATAGTAAATATTGCACGTGAAGCAAATGAAGATGTACATATTGTTGATTCAGGTGGACCTTTAATGTATGAAAATAAAATAGATAATAATTTTGTGCTGGTTGGAATTGCATCTTTTAGAAATAAAATATGTGAAAAAAAATATATGGGTAATATTTACATAAATGTATTTAAACATTTGTCTTGGATATTGAAAAATTTAAGACCATAAATAAAATATAAATTAATATATATATATATATATATATATATATATATATATATATATATTTATTTATTTATTTATTTATATACAGATAAAATAGTATAGGAAAAAAAAATTGAAACCATGTTATAAAAAAATATTTATTGTACTTATTATATAAATGTATTATATATAAAATTGGCACAAAAAGTCGACTATTTTGCTAATAAATCATTTTTGCATATTTTTTAATTTTTTAAAATATATGACCAATAAGTTACACAAATACTAATTTTTTATAACAAATTAAAATTATATACACGTCGTGATAATAAATAACTGAAAGAACTTTGCATGCATCAAAGAACTTGAAACTAAATAAAAATATTAATATCATTAGATAATTTGACAAAATATAATAAATATATTGAATTAAACTAAAATACAATGAGAAAAATAATTGTTTTTAAAATATGAAATAAATGGACCCTCATTAAAGAAAAAAATGATAAGTAATGAATATGAAAAACAAGAAAATAATGAAAATGGAATAAATAAAAAAAAATGTAAAAATATTTTTAGTCTTTACACATTAAATTTAACAGTAGAAAAGCATACAAATTACTTATTAGTAATATTTTGAAGGAATTATAATCACTATTTCATATGATAAAAATAATAAAATATTTAAAAAGAAATCGAAATATTGTTGGAAGCCCAAAGATATGGTAATATAATAAATTAATTTCAAATCTAGTATTTAAATGATTAAGATGAAAAAAATGTAAAGATAGTTTTAGAAATAATTAGAAAATAAGGGTCTGCTTTAAACATAATAAATTTTAATGTCACAGCACACAACCAACGTTTTAAGGTAATCTTAATTAGTTATAATCAATTATATTTTTATTATTTCAATATTACTTTAAGAGCAACGTCAGTAAAATTTGGAATAATAATATTCCTTTTAATTATTACACTTTGTATACATAAAAGAAATTCATAATAAATATGACAAACAGACATTTTATAAAACATTTACTAGAAAAATTTCACATGCAGTCTTTAAAAGGATAAATTAGTTATAAAATACAGAAAAAATACATTCACATTTAATTGTATTAGCGCCGATACAAAGATGAATAATAAAAATTATACTAATAATATACAATAATATAATTATATACAAAAAATTCTAACGTTTCCTCTAAAATGTGCAAATACGCAACTGCATAGCAGCAATTATTCGCCCATACATTAAAAATCAATCTCCGAGCTATTATCTTAGAATTAATATCCAAATATGCGTATCAGGGAAACGCAAATGAAGAAATTTGAATTGAGGAAATTTTCAAGAAGTATAATTTTACGATCCCTGATCTACACGATAATATCATTTAATAAAAACTATTCATTGCTCGGAGGACACTAGGTTAAGCAATTGTTTTCCAGGTTTATGGAAACGATGCTTTTTTAATATAATTCATTTTTAAATCAAGTATTCCAATCGGATTGTAAAAATATACAAATTCGTCTAAACAATTTATAGAAAATGTGTATATCGGTGACTCGTTAATAAAAGTTGGCACAAATTTTGGGAGAAGTTCAAAGGCCTCTATTAAATAGGACGGGAGTCGCACCTTACAATATATAATGACGCTTTCGGCAACATTTATTTTTTATTAAAATATTTCTGTAGCGATTTAATAATCAAGCATTAGAGTTAAACCCATTTTGGAATATTACTTGCTCGAGTACCCATAACTGTATGGTAATTGGAAAAAAATACATAAAAATGACTTTAATAATATATAATAAATCTCGAATCCATAAACAAATATATATTTTAAATTAAAATTTACTGGTAATATACAATTATCTTCAAGTAATAGAATAATAAAATTTTATTTCAATTTATATGACGAAGTTATATATTTTTTTAAATTAAATAATAATCTTAGTATTAAACGAAGATAAAAATAAAAATAAAAAACGAGATTAACTAAGGAAATTTGGACTTCACCGAAAGTACATTTTATTATTCGAGGCCTTAAAGTAAGTCTTTGGTAAATTTCAACAAATATTAACACAACTCCTTGTCTAATGATTTAAACGATTTACAACAAAACAATATTAAAGAATAAATGTCACAATAGAAACTGAAAGAGTATATATATATATATATATATATATATATATATATATATATATATATATATATATATATATATATACATATATATTATAAATTGTCACTATCACTTAATGATAATAATCATCAACGCAATAGTAGTTAATGAGGGTGCTCGTCAAAATATCACACATTACAAAATTGAACTACTGTACATACTTAGTCATTATTGAAAAGAAATATATAATGTTACAATTTATGATACTTGGTTTTTCTATGAGAGTGTATCTGAATCTTGAGTATTTTGCAGAAGACCAGCTCTTTCATCAACAACTGAGCCAACGATTTTAACTGACGTAACTGGGATATCTGCTGTGTTTGCAGATTCACAGGCTCCTCCAGTATACATTGATTCATATAAAGGATTGGCGAAATGACCACCATTCTAAAAACGAAACATTCAAAGTATTCAAAACTAAACTAATGCAAATTGAATAAAGTATTTCAGTATAACAAGAATAGTAAAACATTCATATTATTTTACTAGTAATAAAATTAAAAGAAATGTATTTGCCTTATCAGCATCTATAATAAATCCTCGATCTGAAGGATCTGCATCATCTTCAGTGGCACCTTGTAAATACATGGGATTGTTAATTTCTTGTAGACGAGAATGACTGAATGATTTCCTTTTAATAACACATATTTTATTAATTATAGAATATATATGAGAATATAAATTATTCGTTTATATTTACCCTCGTCTTTTATAAATGAAAAATAACGTTGTCGCAGCACCCACTGCCAATAAAATTAATAAGAAAGATATTCCTACTCCTGTCCATATTCGATGGTTTCGATCGCTTAATAACTGTTGAGGACTAGACATACATCTTGGTCCACCATAACCATTTAGACATCTAAATAAAATTAAAGAAGAAAAGCAAATCATGTCAATTAAATATTTATATTGCATAAAATCGTGTTTTATACGCACATGCACTTTGGTGTCCCATAATCATCTATCTGACAAATTCCATTAATATGATGACATAAACCCCAACAGGGGTCTTTATAACTGCAAAATTCACCTCTCCATCCCTCCATACAACGACATATTGCTGGACCAGATTGTGTTGTCAACGTACAAACGGCGTTATTTTTGCAACGATTTGTACAGAGATTATCGTGTCCAATATAAACCTGTGATAATTAATTTATTAGTAATATTTGGGTAGATTAAGTTTCGTTATAATATTTTTTTAATAATTAATTACATCGCAATAAGGACCGCCCCACTGTGGAGGGCATCTACAAACTATCATGTTTGCTGTTTGAGTGCAGGTACCATCATTAGAACATGTTCTATTTCCAGAACCGCTGAAATCGCATTCGCCTTCCCTTGGAACCATAATTGTAGTTTCTTCTTCTAAAATATTTATTTTATAACATTAATCTTAAAAAATGTTTTTTTTTTATTACGTTTTTTGATAATGATAATAATTATATTAAAAGTATTTAGATGGAAGCTAAATTGGAAATGAATGTATAAAAATATTTGACTAATTAATAATAAATAAAATACTAAAAGAAACCTGTATCGCAATTGTTGCCTTGACAAAGACGTTCTTCACAGTGTCTTCCTGTGTAACGTGCTGGACATACGCAGCTCAAATGATCAGATGTCGATCGACAAACACCTGCAAACATGAATTGAACATATTAAAAGTATTCATTAGGAAAAAATATTATAATTTCAGTTTTTTCCTGTTTGGATCGCACTTTTGATACGAACCGCTGAAGAGTTTCACAGAAAGTGAGCTCTTTTTTAACAAGAAAATGAAACCAGTTTTGATCATCGATTTTGATTAATACATGTCATGCATTCAAGGATAACGAGACGAAATACGAATACATATACAATTCTATTATTATAACCGTTTTAATTTTATTGAGGGAAGATTCAAAACACGCTATAAAACACTGTCGTATTATAATTATTTAATTTTAGACCTTTTTCATATAAAAATAGACAACACAAACGGGAATACTAAATCGACAAAAATTAAAAAAGAAAAAAGCAATTAAAATTCATACAATATGTTTATTATAATATAAAAATAAAATTTTACTGTTATCATAACAAATTCATATATATATATATATATATATATATATATATATATATATATATATATATATATATATATATATATATATATATATGCTATTTAAGTAGAAGGTCAATTATCACAACAGAATACATTGATGCAATATGGAAATTATTTCAATATAATACTAAGAATTGAAGACATAACCGGTTATTGCCAATAATTTCGATAAACGATTGATTCAGGTAAAACCACTATTAAAATTTATATTTGAAAATATATTGTATTAGTTTTATACGTATTAAATCCTTACGTGAGTATATAATAAATACATGTATTTTTAAATAAATACATATTTTTTTCCTGATATTTAAATTTTCTTTATACCAAGAACATTAATTGCAAAATCACTAGTACCACGAATAATTGTAAAATTTGAAGACAAGGTCTACTACTACGTGATTCTTTTACATAAAAACGTTAAGAAAGAGTTTTAATAATATTTTACATATAATAAAGCTGACTAGATTTTAGTAAAATAATCAGTATATAAAATTATACTTGTCATTTTTTTTAAAAATAAGAACAAATTATATATTTGTAAATTATTTTCTTTCATTTTGAAATTTTCCATTTCATTTTTTAATAGTGTTCATTTTGTTAATGAAATGAAATTTAAAGTAATGATGCGTTATTTACTCCACTTAGGTTAAGTGCTATCAAATAAGATAACAAAATAATAATAATAATAATAATATTTTTTTTACAATATAATTGTTATATAAAATAAGAGTTATGTATTTTCGAATAAGTAATACAAAGAAAGTAATATAAGAACTAGTAATTTAATAATCGTTTTATCATATAAAATATTTTTAATAAAATAAATAAAAATTAACTATTTTATCACCTTTGTTATTATATTTTCCTATAATAATTTGTGTAATACGACATACAATAAGACGAAAATATCGAATACTAGCTGAACGGAACTATTCAAATTTACATTATGCATGAATTTTATTCAAAATCAACCAGAACCAATCGTTTTCACTGTTTGTCAACTATTTCAGAATCAAAAAGTATTTTGTGAAAAAAGTGTGAAATAATTAAAAGAGTTGCAAACTTGGGATGTAAAAAATATTATTTTCCTTTTAAATCAAGTTATGATCCTAAAATAGTATGAAGGTGACTTTCGAGTTAAAAATAAATCATTTTCAAACAAGTTGTGAGCAAAATAAAAAAAACGTATCGAATCGATTTGTAGATCAAGATGAAATATATTATAAAGTTAGATAGCATATCTGAATTAATATTGGAAATAAATCTTGAAACTTCTTCGAAATGATCGTAAACAGTGATACTCTTGATATAAAAAATAAAATTTAGAATCCTTTCACTTCAAATGTCATCTCTTCATGAAAATGAAATTAAAATTCAATAATTTATAAAATTAGATTTGACCTTTTAATTAAATAACTTGTTTATTTTTTTATGATTTGAAAAATATTTAATATGTCAAAATAAAAATCGTTAATAACGTTTTTATCTTAATCATGTAATATATTGATATTTAAGCAAATGTAAAAGAAAAAAAAAACTTGATATACTTATCCTAACGTTTCAACAATATGATGAATTATAATGTATTAAAACATTTATCAAAATAAACGTCTTAATATAAAAACTAACAATAAAAATTAAACAGAATATGAATAACAATCTAAAATAAATCACTAAGCCTTTTTATAATCTTATATAATATATTTTTTATTTTATGACTTATTTATGGTTAGCGTCAATTTTTATGAAGTAATTTGAAATAAAATAGCAAATATTAAAGTACCTCCATTTTTACAGAAACCGACGCAGAGATCCATTTCACAACGATATCCAGATCGATTTGGTGGGCATAAACACTTGGCTTGCCCATCGTGATTAATTTTACAAAAATCCTGGGAACATATAACATTAAAATACAAATAAAAATGTGGTAAAATTTCAGAATTTCCAAATTTAAAATTACTAACATCATCATAGCAGTATTCTTTGCAAACATTAACGTCGCATTGGTCACCAGTCCAGCCTGTCTGACACAAACAATGTGGTCCTTTTCGATTATTATTACTATCATTAGCAACGCACGTTGCGCCATTGAAGCATTCCAAATTACCACAAAATTGACAACGAGGTCCTATATAGCAAATTAAATAAATACATCGCTAGAAATCAACATGTACAAAAGAAACATAAATTTAATCATAACTCACCAGTATAGGGGAATTTGCATTTACAAACATTTTGTTTGCAAATTCCACCATTTAAGCAGTCTTCTTCACATGTAGAAATGGGAGTCTCACAACGTTCACCAGTCCATTGAGGAGGACACTCACACTGAATTAAAAATAATACATACATTCATACATATATATATATATATATATATATATACACATGTGTGTGTGTGTGTGTGAGTGAGAGAGAGAGAGAGAGAGAGAGAGAGAGAGAGAGAGAGAGAGAGAGAGAGAGAGAGAGAGAGAGAGAACTCTATATAAAACGAAACCAAGACTTCGAGATTGGTTGTACTGATTATTTATATCAAAATATCTGAGCTATATTCAAAATATAGTTCAGAATTTCTCTTTTCAGAGATTAACATTAACAGAATAAATGAATGAAAGTTCATTTATTCTGTTATTATTAGTAATGAATGTGATGTTTTAGAAAAAAAATATTTTTATACATTTAATTATTTAATTTTAATTTTGAGTTTCTTACAGAAACTTAGATAAGTTAAAAATACAATTGGAGTATTCATAATTAAAAAAAGGTCGGTTTATGCCCACAGATACGTTAGTGACTACCTGATTCATAATTTCTGACTGCTATGGCCTGATTCATAATTTCGCGATGAACGAAATTAAAAAACGAAACTCTTCATTTAAATCAAAGTTAATAGTTGTACTAAACATATCTAACATATTTACTGATTAGAAGTCCATAATAATCGTGCACGCTTGTCTCAAGTAGCGATGAATAGTTGCAAAATTGATTTTTAATCCTACTTTCAAATTGAATTTATATTTTTTTATACTTATGAATTTAATTTTCACTGTACGCTAATTTTGTTTTATAATAAAATTATTATTTTTTATTATATATATATATATATATATATATATATATATATATATGTGTGTGTGTGTGTGTGTGTGTGTGTGTGTGTGTGTGTGTGGATTTTATTATTATTATTTTGTATGTTATTTTGGAAAAATGTATGTAGTGTTTTCATCTTACACGATTTTTAAAGTTGTGGAACATATCCCAAAATTTACCATATATCGTATGCACTTATTTACACGATTTTTTTCTACACGTTTGCTAAGGAACGTATTTACTGTGTAAAGAGTAGGGTGTATTTTAAATTACAAAATTCAGACACATTTAAATATTTCTTGTACACGATTAATTCTGATAAATATAAATTTTATAAATAATAAAAATTTTCATTCCAATATATATATATATATATATATATATATATATATATATATATATATATATATATATCTAAAAATTAAAGTAACCTTTAAAATTCCATGATAACTTGTGCAATAACCACCATGCAGACATCGTCGTGAACAACGGTAATGTTCACATCTTACACCGTAATATCCGGAGGCACATTCACATTTTTCAACACCGTCTGTCGCTACGCATGATCCTCCAGCAGCACATCGAAGTGAACAAGACATGACCGTTGTTGACCCAATAACACATTTAAAGGATGACTGCAGGATTCATGCCAGTATATGGAGCAGCATGCATAAGAAAAAGTATAAAAACACATTCAATAAAATTAGTTAGTTGCATGACAGTTATATTTTTTTTAAAAAGCAAAATTCAAAAAATGTGTTAGTAATATATTATTACATTGATAGTAAATTTTAAAATTTTAACAAACTATAAATTTTTAATTTGATTTGAAGTTATTTAAATTAGTAATCAAAACTATTTTGTAAAAATCTGAATGTTATATGATCTAAGTAATAAAATTAAATATAAGTTATTCTCTTTACTTAATATTGAATTAATTAAAACAAAATGTTAGTACTATTTAAAATTTCCAATATTTAATAGTTTTTAAGTAAACATGAAAAAAAAATCATACTGACGGTTACATCATTACACATATATAAATATAATATATGTATATATGCAAACAATTCATTAAATAATTTACATACGTTATCTACAGATTTGCCGCCAGGTACTAATCCATCAGGACATATACAACTTCTATTTACTGGTTCAGATGTAAGCACACAAAGAGCGCTTTGATGACAAGGATTGATATCACAAGCATTAACAACTAAAAATTAAAAACAAAAAGTTTTTAAAATGGGCAAAATATCATTCATTATCAATGAATGAAAATAAATATAATTTAAATAAAATTATACCATTTTGATCTTGTATATTTTGTTGAATAATAACCAGATCAGATATTTTATTTAAGCCTCTAACTAAAAATGTTGGCGAACCACGTCCAAATTTATTAATTTTTAATATACTTTGACCATAATAAGTTGAAACAAATACAACATCTTCAAAAACTGCTACTTTGTGAGGCTTTTCATCTATAAACAAAAATTAAATTAGCAAAATTCATGTAGAAAAAATATTTATAATAAGTACGAATATATCTATAACATATAATATTAATACTAACTGAAATTAAACGATTTCACTATACGACGATCTGTTCCATCTAATTTTATCGATTCCAAAGTTGATGTTTTTGGATCAGTCCAATATAATCTGGCAGCAGGAGTATCTATAGTAAGACCTGTTGGCCACCTAATATTTTTCGCAACCAAAATTTTTCTTAATGTTCCTGACAACGAAGCGCGTTCAATTCTAGGAAAGCTACCTAATGATGACCAGATCATTTGACTATAACAAATAAATAAAATAATGAATTATTTTACTAAAAAAATACAGTTAGACAACTAAAATTAAAATTTTAAAGCAATTTTTAATAGCATTTTTTTAAATAGAATTTCAAATATATTTAATAAAATTTAATCTTAACACGAGAGCCTGTATAAAATATTATAAAAAATAATATCACTAAAAGTATTTATTATAATACATACCCTGTCGCTGGATTAACAACAATGTTATATGGTTCTCTAAGACCAGAAATGATGGTAGACTGCATGCGTCCATCAATCACAGCAGCTTTTATTGAACCAGTTTTACGAGGTCGATTACCACTTTCAGTCCAATATATTTTTTTCGTTATCCATTCTATTGCTATTCCACGAGGATTATTCAACCCGCGAATCTGTTAAAAATTGTTGAGTACGATTGAATAAAAACTTATCATTAGAATAAAAGTTAAAATCTCATTGTAACTTACAACAGCTTTGACTGAATTCTCGTCAATATCTATAGGCATGTTTTGTTTTGTTAAAAAGCTCGTACTATTTACGTCGACCTTTACAATTATCTTATTAGAATTTTCTATCCAAAATATTGAAGTTTGTTTTTGTCCATATAAGAAATTGTGATGTCCAATTTTGAATCTACTCATATTTTACACATAGATATTTAAGAAAATTCGAAGTTATAGTTGAATTTAATAAGTATTAAAATAAATACCCAGGTTTTAGTTTATTTTTGTGTATTATTTGAAGATGATAATCATCACCAGGTTTGAAGTGATCAATAACTCGAAATTCATCATCATTAGCGAGAATTAATTTTGCACGACCACCTAAAATAATATTTTACACAATAACAATAAAATTGAATACACAAATTAATTTACTAAACATTATGAAAAACTCAAATTATTCGATTTTACGATTAATTTGTCATACATACCTATGGCTTCACAAGTTTTCATTTGTAAATGATAGCCTGGAGCACATCTACAATTTCAAATATAATATTTTGTTAAGTGTCACAACTGTTAACACTATAAAAATACAACGCTAAGCATCAAATGCCGTCAAATGCAACTTTATTCTTACTATTCAATGTTAAATAACTTTTAAAACTCAAAATATGTATGCGTTATATATTAAAGTACATTTTATTACAATATATTTTCATGTAAAATATTTCAGTATATATCATTCAACTATACTTCAATTTTGATTGCTGATCCCTTATAGTGTGAACGTAAACGTGACACATATACCACACTCTTCACCACCATAATATTTAATAATTATTTTTATTATATATGGTATATGATTTCTAAATTTAATATATTTTTCATAATCATCCCGTAAATTAGTAAGGATTTTATCATTTGTAAATGGGATCAATGTTAAAATATGTTTTATAGTTTCTTTTTAAATTTAAATTTGTTTTGATATATATTTTTTTTTAATATTTTGTATTTGTGAAGATTAATTTAAATATTTAAGATTCGATTTAAAAAAAAAATAAAACAAATTAAATACGTAATCATATTTCAGTTTAATAAAACTAAAAAAAAACTTTCAAGTGTGAGTATAATTGATCAGTTTACTTACTTGCATGAAACAGATCTACCCTTTTTTTCCACACATAATTGAGAACAAGCTCCAAAAGAACATGGAGATTGTTGGCAATCAATTTCATCTGACATATCACCACAATTATCCTCACCTATAAAACAATTATATTTTATTGAAAGAAAAAAAAAGAAATTTTTTGCAAAAACGCAAATGTAAACTTACCATTACAAGTAAAATTTTTCAATATACATTGACCATTAGAACATCGGAATTCATCATGAAGACAAAAACCATATTCTGTACCTAATTGCGTAAAAAATAACAATTTTTTTATATAACAAAAATATATATGTGTGTGTTTGTGTGTGTATATATATATAATACAAACATAATACTGGGTCTTCATCTGCATTGTTTCCACAGTCATTATTCCCATCACACCAATTTTGCATTGGAATACATTTAGAATTAGTACACCTAAGATAAATATTATAAAAATTCAACCAAACTAATATTATAAACGTTTTTAAAATTAAATAATTTTTATAAAATGATATTCGTATATTTACCTAAACATATCAGGAAAACAAGCGTGTTGAGCACACATATCAGGATTTTCATCGGAACTATCGTCGCAATCATGGTCGTTATCACATTGCCAATAATTTGGTATACATCGACCAGGTGGGGACTTACAAGCAAATGCTTCAGGACCACAAACATTTCCATTATGTCCAGATGTTTTGCAATCAACTTCATCAGATCCATCAGCACAATCTGTGTCACCGTCACATTTCCATTCTCTAAATTTGAAATCTCAATATTAGAAGCTATTTGTATTAAATATAAAGTAAAGTTAATACATACGCTAGAATACAATATTGAGGATGTTTACATCGGAATTCATTATCAGAACATGTAATATTACAAAAAAGTTCATCAGATCGATCTTCACAATTATATTCACCATCGCATAAATGCGATCCTCTAATACAACGTCCATCTAAACATCTAAAAATAAAAATAAATTGAATTAATTGCGCTTAGTTTGGTTATAATATATTACATTTATAAAAATATAAGTAAAATACCTAAATTCACTTTCTGAGCAATTTTTTGGTACGCAGTTTTCCTCATCACTATTATCTCCACAATCATTATCATAATCACAATGCCACCGTCCAGGAATACATCTATTGAGAATAAAATCAAAAATATAATAATTTCTAGTGTCAAATTAATTAATGCAAAAGAAATAACAAAAACATACTTCTCATTTTTACATTTAAAATATGTTGGCTCGCAAGTTTGATTTGTTAATTCACCACAAGATGAAGGTTCATCTTCAAAATCTGGACAATCGGCTTCGCCATCACATTTCCATGACATTGGAATACAACGACCTGATGTACATCTGAAATTATTATATTTTCATAACGGAATTAATTAATATTTGTAATAAAAAGAATAATCGTAATACCTGAAATGATTGGAAGAACAAGAACTATTTTTACAATGGTCAGTCTCATCAGAATTATCTAAACAATCATTGTCTTTATCACATACCCAGACTTTGGGTATACATTTTCCATTTGCACAAGGAAACTATAAATAAAAGAAGCTCTAAATATTTGTTTGCACATTCAATTCTAAATTCTAAGTTTAACTAACTTGTTCTTGTGAACAGGTTGTAGGTGGACAATCAAGTTCATCGTCGCCTCTAGGGCAATCTTCAGTTCCATCGCAACGTTTAGCTTCAGGTATACAACGATCAGACACTGTACTATTTCCTTTACATTTAAATTGTGATGAAAGACATGTGAACTGAAAATACATATTAAATTACAATGAAAAACTTTTTATTTTATGAAAAAAATATTACAAATTATATATAAAAACCTTATCACAATCAAATTCATCTGAACCATCTCCACAATTATCAATACCATTACAAAGTTCGGATGGGCGAATGCAATGTTCGTTTTTACATTGGAATTGACCTAGCTGACATTTGAAACTAGGACAAGATTCAGGTTCATCAGATCCATCACCACAATCGTCCTATAAAATTGTAAAACATACTTTATATATATATATATATATATATATATATATATATATGTATGTGTGTGTGTGTGTGTGCATGCATACGATTGTTCAGAAAATAATTTCTTTTTTGGTGAAAATGAAAGACGAATTTTTTGCAATTAATATTTTTCAGTTTAATCCAATATTTTTGGATTTAATTTCATCGAATGATATTTTGATATTTTTTGTTGCTTCTTCAAAAGTAAATGAATAATCATAATAATAATAACTGCTCAATAATATCTAATTAAAAAAATAAATTTGGAATTGATAGAATACGTTGGAAAAGTAAAAACTTATCAAACATTACCAATAAAATAAACACATACACACACACACACACACACACACACATATATATATATATATATATATATATATATATATATATATATATATACCAATGAGTAACGAAGTCTGAGTGATTTTTTTAACTAAGACCTAAATACATTTCCAGTTAAAATGGCAAACACGCTAAGAATATTAAACGTAAAGTTAATATATTAAAAAGTCAGCTATGCCTCTCTTCTTTGCCGCGAAAGCAAACTTTCCTTAAATAAGGAACTCACCATTTATAAATCAATAATTCGTCTGGCAAGCCCAATATGGGTAACTGCCACTGGAAACCAATTGCAAGTAATACAAAACAAAATGCTAAGAAATATCACGAACTCTCCATGTTGTACCCGTAACTCAGCATACACAGAGCTCTCAACATATCCCCCATCAGAAACTATATTATCTGATTAACCACTAAGTTCTACAAAGAAGTAGACATAAGAACTAAAACCACTGACCCACTTAGATATTACACTAACAATATATATAAGTTTCTCCCCCCAATCCTCTACAAGGACCCAAACCTTAAAATCTATCGCAAAATCAGACACAAATCATTTGTTATATATGTGTGCTCATTGGGTATATATGTGTCCTTAAGAAATGAACCAGTTGCTGAAGAGTAGCATTTCTCCTAGAGGGGTAAATTATAGTTCGCTAAAGAATAACAAAGTCTCCAAGGAATGAGTACTAAACTTCACAAGGAGGTAACAAAATCTTCCACCTGGTAACACCAAAACTATAGTAATTTCGTGATGATTCTCTTGCAATCCCACCAAACAAATAATACTCTTGATGAATATCAGTTTTCAAAATTTATCTTTCCTATATCTATATTATTGTAGATGACCTATTTCTTGTTCCTAATGATGATTCATTTAAAAATTAGAATATTTCTTAACGTTTAATTTTTTAAACGTTAAGACATATTCTAATTTTTAAATCACAAACATCAATACGACAAAGCAAATTTCTTTCTGTAAGAGCATGCCAAACCCATATACCAATTTTTAATTTAAAAAAATCAAGACATTTAATCTTTTGGAAATTTCATAAGTTGTTATTTGACAGTTATCAATTAGTGTCTTTATTTTATCTTCATCAGCTCTAACTGGCTATTCAGAACGTGTTGTACCTTTAATTTTATAATCGCCAAAATGAAATTTTCTAAATCACTTTTAGGAATGTTGCTTTTAACTTTTTATATTTTATAGAACACTAAACAAATAATTAAACAAACTTTTTTTACAAATAAGCCTTACTACATCAGCTTTCAAAATAAATAATTATAATGTGACTTAAGAATGAAGTTACCTGTGAAAAAATATAATTAAGGGTTTTGTTCGGAAAACACGAAATTACTTTCTGAACAATTCAATAAAACAAATTACCTATTAACAATTAATACCTGTGTGTCACATTTCCACCAAAATGGAATACATTTTAATGCTTTGGTACAAATAAAATGGGCAGTAGTGCAATTTGGTTTACAACTACGTCTATCTTCAGCCAATATGAAATTCTCAGGACAAGCACATTGAGCCAGTTCAGAATCAGGTGTAAGCAAACAAAGTCCAGAACAATTCAACTCAGCACATTTACCACTTCTATCTAAAAATAATTTACAATTAATAAAATATTATTTCCATATGTATTGCTACTTGTATCAAAAACTATGACTAACCTGGTTCCGGACGTTGTCTAAATGGATGATAAATTCTAATATCCATGGGTTTATGTACTAATTTGGCCATGGTTCTACAACCTGAATCATTTGTTTGATTTACTGTTAAATTTTCTTTTAAATATTTTTGTCTAGAATGTCTATTGCATCTTTCAATCGTCTTTGTTTCCCAATCACTCCAATAAATATAACCTTCCCAAATAGCTATTGCGAATATATGATGTAAATTCAAGGATGGATTTTTCGCTAAAAATAATTAATTTCTAATAAAATAGTTAAAAAAATAAGAAATTCCGTTTCATTATTAATTACCTCTACTAAAAAGAAAACGAATATTCTTTCCATCTAAATCAGCAACAGCAATATAATCTTCTTTTGCATCTGCAAAATATAGTTCTCTGCTTTCGTGCGAAATTGAAAGAGCATTAGGCCAACCAAGAGATGAATTAATTATAATTATTGGATTTGAACCATCCATTCCAGCACGACCAATATGAGGTTTATCTCCCCAATCAGTCCAATACATGTTACTAAAATACAAAATATAAATTATTTAAAAATCAATATTAAATTACTTCAAATCATAATTTTCATACCCATGCTTAGGATCTAATGCAATTGCTCTTGGTTCTTGAAGTCCTTTATTAAGAATAATCTTTCCATGTTTACCATCAAGACGAGAAACTTCAATTGTATCATGACCTTTATCACACCAATAAAGATTTCTACCAACCCAATCTACCGCTAGACCGTCAGGATTCATTAAAGTCGAAGAATGCAATACCTTTAAGTAATTAATTCCTCAAATTAAATCAAATATTAAAGAAAAAACAAAACAAAACATATAACTAACCTGATATGTTGCATTATTACTGACACCACCCAAATTTATAGTGTCCATTTCACAAAATCTCTTTATATATGAATTTTGTCTTGTAACATCTGACCAATATATACACTGACCAGCCCAATCAAAGTCAAGAGCAACACTATTAGACAAATTATGTGCAAGTAGAGTCGTGTTACCAGTAACCATATTCATGGTACGTATATAATAACGATTGGAAAATATTAAAGATGCTGGTGTTCCTATAATATTAAAATCAGTTTCAATATAAATCGTTTCAATTATTATTATAGATTTTAGAAAACACTTACTACTATTGGCTCTACAATTAATTTTATCTAGTGCAAGAGAAAAACCATCTTGACAAGAGCAAATAAAACTGCCTTGAGTATTCCTAAAATAAAAATATAATATAATAACTATAAACTTTTTATAAAAAACTATAATATTAAAAAAAAAATTCTATTACATTTATTTTTCTATATTTTAAAATATTCTCACATTATGTATTATGATAGAAAATCTTATTAAAAAATAACCTATTTTAACATATCGTTAACATAAAATACTTAATTACATCATTATATATACATACAGGAAACTATCAATAGATAATTTTTGACATGTTTAAGAACGTAACACCTTTAACCTTTTCAACAATTTTAAATTGAAATATTTACCGGCAATAATGTCCACAGGGATTTTCTAAACATTCATCTATATCAACACAAAGATGTCTATCATCTTCAGATACTCGATAACCTTTTCGACAAGAACACTGATATCCAATTTTTAAATCTGTACAAGTATGGGCACAAACTATAGGATCCAAGCATTCATTAATATCTGCAAAGATAATAAAATTAATTAGTTCATAAATCGTAAAAAAAATGAGACTAATCATGTTTATTTAAAATTCAACTCACTGCATCTAGATTCATCACTAAAATCGCCGCAATCATCATGACCATCGCAAAGTAAAGTTTCGTTTACACAAACACCGTTTTTACATTCAAATTCATATTTTTCGCAAACTCCCATATTTTGAAACTTAGCTAGAAATAAAAAAATATTTTGTTTTATGTTATTATAAAAAAAGTATATTTTAAAAATTAAAAACCTACAACATAAAGTATGATTCTCATCACTACCATCTCCACAATCATCGAACATATCACAAACCCATGTAGATAATATACAAACACTATTATGACATAAAAATCGTCCTTCTCCACATTCCCAATTGCTTAGCGTGCTACAACCCTCTGGTTCATCAGATTTATCATCGCAATCATTATCTCCATCGCAGAAAAAGTACTAAATGAAGTAATATTTTTTTTTATCATAATAAAAAAAGGTATTTTAAATTTAAAATTAATAATTATTGATATAAAAAATAACATACTCTTAAAATGCAAGCCCCATTCGCACATTGTAATTGATCAGGAGTGCAAGTTGGTGGTTTACATCCTGCCAAAGAACTTTCATCTTCTCCATCGACACAATCTTGTTCACCATCACATAACCAAGATTTTAGTATACAACGTGCTGTATTTCCACATCTATACTGATTTTCATTACAAGTCCGATTACCTAAAATATATTGTTTGTTTATTACAAATAATATATACAACTAAAGTGGTTTCAATCATTATTAGTTAACTTACTGCAATGAACTGACTCATCTGAACCATCGGTGCAATCTGGACTACCATCACATTGAAAACTTTCAGGAATGCATTCGTGATTTTTACAAGTAAATTGGTTAGACCGACATTGATGTTCTAAAATATTATAATATACGATACAAACTATTTTATTAAAAAAAAGTAATAAAAAAGTTTATATCAAACTTACTACAGTTTTCTTCGTCAGAACTGATACCACTAACTGTTTTATGAGCATCCAAACAATCTTCTTCATTATCGCATCTCCAATCCATATCAATACACATACCATTGAGACATGTAAATTTATTAGGTCCACACGTACCGTTTTCTGGTTTCGTAAGTTTATTTAGAACTAAAATTATAACATCATAATTATTTTTTTTTAGAGAAAAAAAATAGAACGATATAAACTATATACACTTAATTTATGTCAGTTATCGTCTAGAAAATTATAAAGTTATAAATATACCTGTACAATCTTCTTCATCACTATTATCCAAACAATCATTTTGACCATCACAAAGCCATGATGTATGAATACATGGTGTAGTGTGAGGGCATCTTATAAATTCTGATTCATGTGGCGATGTACGTCTCGATGTAGCTCTTGGTGATTTACAATCAGTTATAGGACAATTTTTCTCGTCTGAGACATCTGGACAATCAGCCTTCATATCACAAATTAAATCTGTGCTGATACATTGTCCAGAACCACATCTACAAAGAAACATAAATAGATATTGAAAAATAACACACATATATTAATATAAAAATAAAAGAAATATCTGGTTTGTAAACATAAATATGCTAATAATGAATTTTTGTTTGATAAAAGTATACTTATGAAATTTAAAATTTCTTCTTAAATGTAATACAAACCTAAAAAAGCCACGTTTACACGAACAATTCATTTCATCTGAACCATCATCGCAATCATTTTCATTATTACATAGGAGATCTACTTTAATACACCTGCTGTTTGTGCATCTGAAGAAACCATCACTACAAAAACGATTTGCTGCAAAAAAAGCAATTCAATTATATTATTTTTATTTAATATTCATTATAATATTAAATTAAATACCACAATAACGTTCTGATTCATCGCTGCCGTCTGAACAATGAGGTATTCCATCACAAGTAGATTCTAGAGGTATACATCCACCATTGCTACACCTAAAAATATTTTATATTATATATAATAAAGAAAAGAATTAAAAGAAAAAATAAAACGTATATTAATTAAAACTCTTATATAAGTTAATTCACCTAGCCATTTGCTTGTTTTTTTTTAACCATTATTGAATACTATTTATAAAAATATATATTAAAATATAATTTATATGAATATAAATTGTTTCACAGAAAAAAATTATCTGACTAAAGCAATAAGAATTTAAATACCAATATTATTCACAAAGCAAAAAAAGAAAACGCACAAGAGATTAAAGTTAACACAGAAGAAATGAAAATGGAAAGCTGATAGTGAAACCAAATGTATCAAAAAATAACCAACCTAATTTACAGCTATGAACAACTATATTAACTATAGAATTATGTTTGGGAAAAAAAATTAATAATTGCTTAAAAATATAATACAAAGGGATTATATATTTAATATAAAAATATCAAATTAAATGTGTCATATTACATGAAAGTTGATATATTTGAGTCCTCTAGACAAGTAGATTGAGAATCAGTACATCGAAAACTATCATTAGTTAAATGACGTCCCTCAGTACAACGACATACAACTTGACCAATTGCATTCAAAATACAAATATCTGAACAGCCACCATTAAGAACGGAGCATGGATTTTTCATACCTTTTATAAAAATAAAATGATTAATATACAACGGTTTGGATGTTTTTTATAACTAGTTCATTTTATATGATTTATAAATAATACATACAATCATCTGTATCTTCAGCGATAGCTACTATTCCCATTGGTCGTGGAATATCTTTACGTAATCTAACTACATTTAAACCAGTGATTTTATCAGCACGAATTACAGCATGAAGTACCCAATCTGTCCAAAATATAGAATCACCAAATACGGCAAGATCAAAAGGATGAGCTGGTGTACCTTTTGTTATTACCTATATAAATACGTTCAAAATATTAAGTTATTTACAAAATAAAAGAAATCGCAATTTGCGAATTCGCAATTCGTATAATTTTATTGACAAAAACAACATAACTTACTACTCTATGTGAACCGTCATACTCAGTTCTTTCAATTTTGTCAAGTCTAGCATCAGCCCAATACAGTTTTTGAGCTTTGTGATCAAGTGTAAGAGCATTCGGCATTTTTATATCAGTAGTGATAATGGATGTTACATCAAAGCCATTAGTATGTGCACGTTGTATACTTGGAAAATCAGCATTCCAGTTAGTCCAATAAACTTTCCTAAAATAATTTTAAATATAAAAGAGTTAATTGCCTCTTTGTGAAGATATAATAAAGATAAAAAAACGAACATCTGGCAACTATCAACTGCAATTCCTCTGGGTTTATCTGTGGCATTCAATTTAATAACTCTTTCTACATAAGAATTTTCATTGAAAAATGGTAATGTCATAAAAGAAGGTGAAGATTTCGGTTTCTGAACAGATTCTTGTAAAACGACAGATAAATTAATTTTATTGATTGAAGCGTCATTATTACACGTCCAAAATAAATAGTTTTTCAATGAATCGTATGCTAAACCTTCAACAGAACCTTGTTCTGAAAAAAATCAAATATCATATTTTTAAGAACATTTAAAATTATAAAGTTCTTACAAAATTAAATTAAACAATTAAAATTATTGTTAAAATATTTTTTGTTTGAAATCATAAATTTACTTACGATCTACGATTACCCGATTTCCTGTTCCGTTAAAAAATACAGCATTAATTGAATTTTTTTGAATGTCAGAATAGAATAATCTCGATGATTTATAATCAAATGATAAACCAATAGCATTTCGTAAATCTCTAAAATAAATAATAATAAGATACACAATAAAAACATGAGGCCTATATTATAAGTCTATTACCTATCTTTAATAACAGGGTATGGCGCATTCAAATTATTTTCATCAAACATATGGATAGAATCAATTTGAACTACTCTAGAATACATCAAAAAAGCCTTGTATGCTGAAAATTATATGTATATCAAGTTTTTATATGAAAAAAATATATATACATAGATATATAAATCCAATATGCACGTACAAACACATTTTTTGCCATCAGCTGCAACATTCCCATGTGGACAAGCACATGTAACATTAAAACCATTATATAGGCAAAGTTCTGCACAACCCCCATTTAATGGGCTTGCACAAGGATTTGTACCTTTTTGTCTAAAATTTGAAAACATTGAAAAGAATTATACGTAAATGATAATAATAATAAAATATCAGATTAATAAACACGAACCTCTGTTGTGAAAAAATTTGTATGTCTTTTAAAGAATTTCCAATATCAGTAGCCATTACATGATAATTGGAAACATTTGATATAAGAGCTTTATTTATAGAACCGCGTTCACTTTTGCTATAAAATTATAACATAAACAATTATAAAAAATATCAAATTAATTTAATTGATACTCAATATTTATAATCAAACTTCATACATTTAAACTTTGAATTAAATTACAAAAAATAATTAAATAAACTTACGTATCAAGCCAATAAACATAATCTTTATAAACCGTGAGTGAAAAGGGGTAATTTAAATTCTGATTCAATAAAACAGACGGTGATTGCCCATAATAGTCCATTTGCATTATTAATCGACTTTGAGATTCAGTCCAATATATTTTTTCATGCTATTTTAATTAGATCAATTATAAAAATAAACAAATTATGTATTTTTCAAATGGAAAACATTAAAATTCAAAATTTGAAATACCTCATAATCTAATGTTATATCGGTTATAGAAGCCTGCGTTGTTTTATTATATAAAACTTTTTGCTGTAAACCATCTAAACCAGCTCGTTGAATCCAATTTCCACCAGAAAAGAACAAAAAACCTTTTACTGGATCTACAGCAAGAGCTATAATTTATTAATTAAAAAAATAACATTAGTTACAAAAGTAAACATCATTAAATATATATACATAACTAATTTGCAATAAATATATACAAGTTGGCGTCTCTAAAGTATTTGAAATTACTATATATCGTAAGCTTCCATTTAATTTTGCAACTTCAATTACATTTTCTTTAGGATCAGTCCAATACATATTACCACCAATCCAATCAATAGCTAAATCTGCAAATACAAATAATTTATATATATATATATATATATATATATATATATATATATATATATATATATATATATAAGCATATAAGTATTTTTAAGTCTGTTAAAAAAATATTAACCAGTCAACCAGTCGACTGGAACATATTCAACAGTTTCCGTCTGTTCTATTAAAATTTTTCTTCCAGTTCCATCTCGTTTAATTCGATTAATAGTACCTTGATCAGAATCAGCCCAATATATATAATCTGAAGCTGATATATTGATATAATAAAAATAAAATAGATATAATTGAACATAAAATACAAAATTTTATTAGTTGATTGTAAATTAAAACCTGCGTGGAAATCAATACTAGTCGCCATTGATACATGAGATATTGGTCCAAGAACAGAAGTTTCATTATCTGTCGTCATACTTAAACCACGAATTTCCCAATTAATAGAGAAGAATATAAATTCCTCAACACCTAGAAAGAATTCTTATTAAAAATATAATATTTTAAAAAATACAAAAAGTAATAAAGGTGTATACCAATGCAACGATTTGGTTTTGCTTTATCAACTAGATAACCTGTAGCACAAGCACAGGTGCGAGTATATGGACTTGTAGGTAAACAAAGTTGATGACAATTTCCATTATTTTTAGAACAACTATTATTCCCAACTTGTAAACTAGCATCATATATTTTTAATGATAACACATGACCTAAAAATTTAACACGTAAAAATATTAAATTGATATAAAATTAGATATTTCTTTATTGCACTTAAAAATAACAAAAAAATCATATATTCTCGAAATAACCTGTATTATTATGAAGTATTTTATCATCTGAACAAATAGTTTTATCACATATATGTATCGCTTGTTGTGATGCATAATAAATTTTATCAAAGTATGGTACGACAACAACAGGCTGACTTCCTTCTGGAATTGGCACCTTAAATATATAATAAAAATCAATGTGTTATGTATTGAAATATGTGAGCATGATATGTTGAGTGTAATGGGGACCAATCAAAATTATATATTAATCTACATAATAGATAACCTTCATTTTTGAAATATTTTATGTAATTGCCAGAAACTCACAATGATGTACAACCATTTAAACAGTGACGTAGGTTGGTAAGTAGACTTTTCAATACCAAAGTAGTGGATTTTTGTGAAGTGAAGGTGTTAAAAAAGCTGAAATTAACAGAAGAATGTTAACATACAGCTGTAATATTAAAGCGGGAAATGATCGTTTGTTTTACTGAATAATATTTATATACGATAATTAAATATATATTTATGTGAGCTTCTATATGTAAATTATAGAATTTAATTATCAGTTTTTGATTTGGCCCCCAAAATTTAAAATATAAGTGATATAATAATTTAATTAATTTACCTGGAAGGCTCTTTTCTCTTTGAAATCATAATATGAAATAGAATAATGATTAACATTAACCCAATAGAGACGTACAGATTGAAAATCCATTACTAAACCTATTAAATAAAATATATTTTCAATATGAAAGGCTATTGGATAAATATTAAAAAAATATATTACAAAATTAATTTTAAATATTTTTGAAACAATAATAAAAAAAAATAAAAATCTATGAGAATTGAAATTGATTAAATTTTTCAACAATTTGAGTGAATTATCTTATACTTGAGTTTGTTACAATTATTTAATATTGTGGAAATCTTCAAAAAGTTACAATTTATTTATATATAGCAAATTATATAAAAGAACATCAAGTTAAAAAATGTGTTTTCCACAAGTAAAAAATTCAATTTGATATAAAATAATAAAATGTGAATTTAAAAATTATAATAAATAAAAAGGTACACAATGTTTAATTCCATAATAATATAATAAATATATTATAACATTTCATTAAAAATCAATATACATACTTTGAGGTAAAATAAGAAAATTATTGGTAGTTTGTGAAATTAAAATATTTCTATCCGATCCATCCATATTACTCATTTCAATAACATATGAGTGATTTATTAAATGAGCCCAAAATAATTTTCCTCTACAAAAATAACAATAAATTATGAAATATATAATACTATAATATATAACCGTTAAATTATATTTAAGCAATCTTAAAATTTATCATATTAAATTCCAGAAAGAGAAGAAAAAAAGCGTACTTAATAGGATCAAGTGCAAGTCCTGAAATTTTTCGTAAATTTTCTGTAATAACAAATGCAGAGTATTCTCCTTTGAGGTTGCACACAGAAATATGTTCTTTTATATTTACAGATGAATAAAACAATAATTCAGTTATCCAATCTACAGCAAAACCAATCGGCTTTTCTATTCCAGTATCAATTATACTAATTGTCGGTCCAGTTGTAAGACCAGTTTTTTTAATTTTATTCATCTATAAAAAGGCATATATGTTAACCCTTCATTTATACATTAACGAAAAAAAATATTTTTAAAATGAAATTAAAAATTAAAACCTTCGTATCGGACCAATATATAGTATTCATTTTGGCAACAAAATCCAGTTGGTGAGGTTCTAAAACTTGTGGTGTGCTAATAGTAGGTATCGTCTGATAATAAGGCGAATTTAGGTCAACCCCTCTTAGTTCATTAGAACGGGAAAACAAAAGAACCTTCTCGTTAACTGAAACAGTAATTTTATTTTTACACTGTTTATAAAATGTTTAATTTTATATTAACCCATACCGATGCATTTTTTTTTGTCATCAGAAAGTGTCATTACATGAGGACATGCACATTGATAAGTTATCGGACCATCAAGTAAGCAAAGATGTGAACAACCTCCATTATTATTACCACATGGATTTGGACCAGCTGTAAATTGGACATTATTAATAAAAACAATATATTAAATATTAAATTACACAATAAAATATTAAAAACCTCTAGGTTGTCGACTAGGATGCATTACTGTTATATCAAATGGTTGAGAAAAAGTTTTTTGCAAAACTAAAACATCAGAACCGTTCCATTTATTAGCACGAACTACAGAATTTGTACGCCAATCAGTCCAATAAACGTAATTTTCATATAAAGATATTGCAAATGGGTGAGAAAGAGAAACATGTCCTTTTTTAATTTCTTTATAATCATCTCCGTCATATAATACTGTATGTATAGAATCTGACCTATTATGTAAATTACGAAAAATACAAATTATATATATATATATATATATATATATATATATATATATATATATGTGTGTGCGCGCGCACGCAATTATAAATAAAAATCTAGAAACCTAGCATCAATCCAATAAATTCTAAGTGTTTCATAATCCAAAGTCAAACCATTTGGCCACTCTCCATGATAAACTTGATTAACACGCACAACAACTTTGCGAGAATTAC
Source organism: Leptonema lineaticorne (assembly GCA_024500535.1). Classification (NCBI taxonomy): domain Eukaryota; kingdom Metazoa; phylum Arthropoda; class Insecta; order Trichoptera; family Hydropsychidae; genus Leptonema; species Leptonema lineaticorne. The sequence continues at coordinate 3,309,530 of JANIJI010000016.1, read as the reverse complement.
CAGCAAGTGTGCATCGTTCTATACGTGCCGAAGTAGCCCAATCAGTCCAAAAAACTAATCTAAAATCGTCAAAAAAAAACAATATTATAGGCTATAATCAATATAAACAATATTTTGATATATTATTATAAATAACATACCCCTGTCGAGGGTCTACAGCTATGGCTCTTGGGTTTTCAATATTTCCAGCTACTAAAGTTTTACGAAAACTACCGTTTAACTTAGCAACTTCAATTTGATCAAGATTACTTTCTACCCAATACAAATTTTCGCCAATCCAATCAACAGCCAATCCTTCAGCTGTGGTGAGTCCAGTTTGAACGACTACTTCTATATTACTTAAGGCTATATAAAAATAAAATTAGATAAGAATAAATCTTCAAAAGAATTTAATTGAAAGAAAAGTAGAATGACATACATCCTCCGATAAGAGTCCCCCTATAAATCTTATCATCTGCAATATCAGTCCAAAATATCATACTAGAATGATTGGTAAACAAAAAGTCTAAAGCAATAGTATTTTTCAATGGTTTTATTAAAGGTATTGCCACCATAGTTTGTAAATCTATACTGCGCAGTTCATATCTATTGCTAAAAATTACATACGGGATTGTGCCATCTGGAAAAAATGATATGATTAAAAACGTTTTTATTAAATTATATATATATATATATATATATATATATATATATTACTAAATAAATTTAGCATACCTGTACTTTTACAGGTAAAACCATCATCAGCTAATTGATAACCTTTATTACAAGTACATTTGTGTCGATTTTTTCTAGGTTGGCAATGTTGCGAACAAATATCCCATCGTAAACAAGGGTTACTAAAACAAGTTCGTCCATCTGAAGAAAGTTCCATATCAGGTGGACAACCACAAATTCTGCCAACAGGGGTATTATAACAAATGTGTGAGCAATCCTGGTTTACGTTACATAATTTTGCGTCTAAAATATATTATAATACATATTTATTATAAACATCTGAAAAAGTAACTAAATAATATATATATATATATATATATATATATATATATATATATATATATATATATATATATACCATATATATACCATATATATATATATATATATATATATGTTTTTAGAAAATTTTGAAATTAAAAAAAAATTGAATTATATATATAATAATTACCACAAAATAATCCTTCATCGCTATCATCCAAACAATCTTGCCTTTGATTACATAATCGTTCTGGATGAATACATTTTGTATTATTATCACATACATGAAAAGATTGATCGCAATGAAATACTTTGGATTCTGGAGATACAGTAGTAGTATTTGGACAGCCTTCTTCATCAGTGCCATCAAGACAGTCTACACGCGAGTCGCATCTGAATTGCTAAAAATTATAAAAATAAGTAAATAAAAGTGCTTACTGTATAATCAATAATATAAAATATAAGCAAATATATATATATGTACATTGAGAATACATTCTGAATTTTTACATCGAAATTCGTTAGGTTCACAAGCTTCAGTTTTTTCCTTATCATCAGGAAAGGTATTGTAATGTCTGTAAAAATTCCAATACTTTTGTTTCATTTATAAGATAAAATCAATTCAGATCCAATTTTATTACTTTTTATTTAATAATCTACTAATAAAAATAAATATCAAAATATTTATGTTTAATATAAATTAGTAAAATAATTTTATAACAAGAATTTAAGATTAATATAGAGATTTTTAATCTAACTCTCAATTTTTCTAATAAATATAAAATAAAATTAATAAAATCAATTACATCTTGCTGTGTTTTGAAGCTGGAATCTTACTCGATGTTGAAAGGCAGTCTATTTCATCAGATTGGTCAGGACAATCAACAACACCATCACATTTCTTATTAAGTGGAATGCAAGATTCCATAGGTGTACAAAATATCTAAAATATTAAAATATTTATTAATCAATCACTCCCTTTTCTTATAATAAAAAAATAAATAATATACCATTGTTTTATTATCACATCGCATAGAACAGTTCTTTTCATCTGAATTATCTTTGCAATCATCTAGTCCATTACAATAATAAGAAATAGGTATGCAATTCTTATTATCACATGTGAATTCGATTGGAGAACATTTAGGATATGCTGTAAAACACTTATTATTTGTATAAAATCAAACATTATTTCATTAAAAAATTGCACATTGATAAATACCACAATTATTTTCATCAGACTTATCTCCTTCCCCGCAATCGAATTCTGAATCACATTTCCAAGCTAAAGGAATACACCTAATGGGCATAAATTTGTGCAAAAGTAAACAATAGTTGAAGTAATTCTAACTATAATTTAATAACAATAAAAAATATTAATTATACCTTCCAGATATTTGACACCTAAATTGCACAGACAAACAAGTATTATTCAAACAATACTTAGGTTCCTCATCTGTGCCATCAGCACAGTCTAAAATAAAAATCAAATTAAAAATGTTTACAAATAATCACATTTTTTTTTATTACGCAATAATACGAATTTTGCACATATCCTCATAATTTCAGTTCTCAAAAATTACTTATCTAATTAATTATTTTTTAATATAGTAACACAACTAAAAAAAAATATATGTGTATATATAAAAATTGTGTAATAATATTAATAAATCTAAAGTAAAACTAAAATCTTCAAAATAGTTAAAAATTTTACTAAGGATATCTTTTACATATAAAATATTTCTTCAGAAGTCTTTTAAATTGGATAAGATTAAAATTCTGCATAATATATATGTATTTTAAAATAATATGACATAATTATTAATAATTATTACCTTTATCTCCATCACACACCCAATAATTTGTGATACATCTGTTGGAATCGCAACGAAATTCGTCATTTCTGCATACAATATTATCTGAAATGTTTCTTAATATTAATAAAAAATTAAAACAATTATTCCCAATTAAAAAGATGGATGAATAAAATACCGCATACTCCACCAGAATCAGTATTTTCATCCGATTCGTCTCCACAATCATCGTCACCATCGCAAACATATTTTCTATCTATACAATGTCTAAAAAAAAATAATGAATTAATATTACAAATCAACTGAAATAATTAAAAATATAGTCATACCCATGTTTACACTGAAATTTTCCATCAAAACAGCGAGATGGGGTCTTGTAATTTTTCATTGGTACACATGAACCAGTACTGTTAAGCATTAATCCATCAGCACATTGACAAATCGACCCTTTTGGAGTCGTAAAACAAAATTCTTCGCATGTTGAAATTGAACATTTTTTGGAATCTTTAAAAAATATTTTTCAATTAAAAAATGTTTTATAACGAAAAATAAAAATATATATTATAGAAGCAGTTTAATAGAAAATTGTATTTCAATTAAAAATATATATTAATAATATGTTATATAATTATTAAAATGTGTTTAATATACTAATAACAATACTTCGAAAAAAGTTAATATTCTATTACTAGTTTTTAAATCACAAACCTTTTGCAATTTGAGAAAGCTCATCATACACTTTGATATCAAAAAGAGGTAAGTTTTCCGTTATCACTGTATCTACACTATTATTGTTATTAAGATTCATACGTCTAACAACTCCTTTATTATATTCAGTCCAAAATAATTGATCAGCATAATATACCAAACTAAAAGGTTGCATGTTATCATCTTTTTTCAGTAGAACACGATTACTGCCATCTAAATCAATGCTTTCAATATTATGATAAAATATATCACACCTTTAAAAAGAAAATTTCATGTTAATATATATATATATATATATATATATATATATATATATATATATATATATATGTATATATATATATATATATATGTATATATATATATATATATATATATATATATATATATATATATATATATATATATATATATATATATATATATATATATACTGAAATTCAAATATAAAATATAAAAACAGTAAAATACAAACCAATATAGTTTTCCCAAAACATAATCTATAGTAAGACCATTTGGCCAAAACACTTTAGTATTGACAAATTGTTGCCTATTAGTACCATCCAACCAAGCTTTTTCTATTATACCAGAAGACAATACTTTATTTGGCCAATCAGTCCAATACATAAATCTAAAATTTAAATGGTGTACTTCTTTCATAAAGCTATATAGGTAAAACTTAAATATAAAATAATATTTAAAATATCATATTAACCCTCTTTCAGGATCTACAGCGATTGCTCTGGGATTAAGAGAATGCTCATGTATAAGAGTTTTCTGTTTTTCAAAATTAGATAACATCATAACATTTATGGAGTTTGAAGTCATATCTGTCCAATATAATAATCGATTAATCCAATCTAAAGCAAGTCCTTCACAACTTACTGCTAAGGAAGAAGTTAATTTAGTGCCAGAAATTAAAGTCTCACGACCAGTTCCATTTATATGCTGTCTCTGAATAGAGTTTCTAAAAATGTGAATGATAAAAAAAACATGAAATAGTAGATATAAAAATTATTTCAATTACCAACATACTTCTGGATATCAGAAAAATATATATACTGCTCCTTTACATCATAATCTAAGGCAATAGGCTGAATCAAATCAGTAATAGGTACCATCATTTGATAGCTTTGTTTAGGATAAATAGAAATACCCTTAATCATGGCTGGTTTTACTTTGCCATATATTAAAAACGGTGACTGATTTACCACTAAAATAAAATAAGACATAAATTACTATTTTTTTCTTGATAAAAATACTAAACCCTAAAAAAAACTTACTGCTACATTCTCCATGACCAAAAAGCTTATATCCAGGTTTACATTTACAAATCGAAGACAGAATATTTTTCTCTGCTTTAAACACTGGTATACATAAATGATCACATCCTCCATTATTTTTCTTGCATGGATGATTGTGAACTGTAAATGTTTCATGAAATAAAATCTGTATATTTTACAACAAAAAATATAACACATAAATTATAATAACCATTTGGTTGTTTCTGTTTATGAAACACATGAACATAGTAAGGTCTCGATATATCACTATTAATAACAGAGAAATTACTGACGTCTGGATGATTCAATTTAATTATGGTTTGGTTGTGCCATGATGTTACATATAAATTTAATTCAAAGACACTGACAGAATACAAATTTTGAACCTGAAATAATCAGTTATTTAATAAATTAATATATGAGCATTTTACCTGATGTATAAATGATAATAAATTAACATTGTTTAATAATTTATATATATATATATATATATATATATATATATATATATATATATATAATTAAAATAGATATTTTAAAAATTTTAATAAATATATATTTAATGAAATTAATTTTAAAATTATATAATGCTTATAAATTATAATTATATAATATTAATTCATTTTGAAAATCGATAATACTATATTTGTATTAAAAAAAAATAAATAATATACTTACAGGATGACCCTGTTTAATAGTTTTCCTATTATTTCCATTGTAATCCACCTTTTCTACAAAATCCAAGTAAGTATCGACCCAGTAGACTGTTGATGTGGGAATATCAACTGTCACACCATAAGGATATACTATTTTTCTTGAAACTATAGCTTTTCGATCCTTTCCATCTAAGGTACATCTTTCTAAAGCTGGTGGAGAATGGCCCCATTTTGTAAAAAACATAACACTACAAAAATATTTGTATAAATTAAAAAAAACTACATTGATTTGTTGATTTTTAAATATGAAAATACCCTCTAGTAGGATCTAACGCAATTCCTCTAGGTTTACTCAATTGTCTTTCCAATAAAATATCACATGCATCATATGTACTATTACACAAGACAATAATTTCTTGATTATCATCTAATAAATACCAATTTCCTGATATCCAATCAAGAGCAATCAGATGAATAGCTAAGTGGAAAAAAATGGAATAAAAATAATATATCTGCATTGTTGATCGAAAAATAATATATTAACGTACAATCAAGATCAGAAAACATAGAAACAGGTACATTCCATCTTTCATTTAAATCGTCAATATTTGAACAACTCAAACTCGATTTCGTAACTTTGTTGTGTATGTAACAAATGGATCTATGAACAGAAACTAACACAATTATAACAGCGATCTAATCAACATAAAATTTAAAGGTGAATATAATAAAATTAATACCTATTAGCAAAATTAAATTCTAACGCATGGGAATTTAGAACTTTTAATGTGGAATTCCCACTCCACGGAGTTCCATCAAGTTTAACACGTCTAATATCTTTTTGAGTTGAAAATATTAAAGATGGTTCTTCATCAATAGGATCTATAAATTTGTAATTTGAATTCGTTGATTATATATTTTATAAAACAACAAGAAATTTGAAACGATAAAAACAAACCATTTATTGCTTTGCAGCGAGTTTTATTAACCAATTCGTAACCTTCAACGCAAAAACATTCAAATGAACCTATTGTATTTTTACATATTTGGTCACAGCTAGTATCCAATGTACATTCATCTAAATCTATAATACAAATATCAAAATAAACTTTTTTAATCTATATTAGTTTAAATATAATGATTGATTTAAACTTACCAACACATTTGCCTTCATCTGGTTTTTCACCTTCAGGGCAAAAACAAGTTGCACCATCGTACGTTACTCGACAACCATGGCTACATTTTGTTCCATTACAAGTTGCATTCTTTTCATCTAAAAATTAATACATAAAAACATTTTAATTTTTATTTTAAGCATGTGAACTAATATAAGAGTAAAAAAATATATAAAATAAATGTAATATATTTGCATGAATTTTTTTCAATAATATGTATACAATGATAGAACAAACTTCACCCCTTTAAATTAAATTGAAAAATATTGAACAACACAGTAAATTAAATTGAATTACTTACGACACATCCATTCGTCGCTATTATCAGGACAATTCCCCACTTTATTGCAGAACAATTCTGTCGGTATGCATGTTAATCCATCAAAACAACGTGCATTATTTGGATGACATGTTATACCAACTGTGCCTAAAATATATAAAAAAATGTTATAAATAATAAATAAATACAATCTTCAAATAAAACTAAATAAATAATAAAATTTCATATTACATTTCTCAGATGTTTCATCGGATTTATCTAAATCATGATCATTGTCAATTCCACAATCTGGATCACCATCGCACATCCATCCCACAGAAATACATTTTTTCGTTATGGCACATTGAAATTGATCAGGTCGACAAGTGGAAATATTTGCTATAAGACAATTAATTATATTCAAATATTATGATTATAAATTTTATTTTAATTTACCATTAATGGATACGTATATTTAAATCAAAATCGTTTACATATTTAAGAATAATAAATATTTATATAGAAAAATATTTTTAAAAATACGTTTATATTTATTAAAAATATATTTGAATAAGTTACATAACATCAGAGCTATTCAATAACATGTGTAAAACATTGTAATATAATAATGCTATCACAAACCACAAAAATCATCGCAATTATCCACTGATGAACATTCCCAAGCCTCAACACATCTACCGTCTTCACATTTAAACTCATCTGGACTGCAAGTCGTATTCTGAACTGTAATAAAATAACAAAATTTCACTTGTTGACGTATAAATAAAATAATAAGTTTCATCAATATTCTAACTATTTAATTTATAATCATATAAACTTATAACTCAATCAAAATTCGATTTTTAATTACAATAAACACGTTGAAATATAAAGTTTTATTTGTAGCATATATTTATAAAAATATTCGTAAGAGAGTTGACAACAACAAAAAACCATTATATAAAAATAAAAACGGGAAATTTTCAATTGATATAACAGATACTAAGGGGACCCTGGCAAAGATCACAAGCTGCCATTAAGATTTAAATGACCTATTACATACAAACCCCAAAGCAATTGTAATAAACAACGTGTGACACCAAATCATCAATCATCTAATTTTTTTTTTTATAATATCGATCATATACATATAAATATACGATATTAACAAGGATATTAATATCTACAAAGGTTCTACATTGATGAAAATAAATACACATTATAATTTATTCAAAAATATATAGTTATATACGAAATTATTAAAATAAATATGCACAATCTATTTGGCAAATATATATTTAATTGCAAAATTATTTATGACACATAATTTATTCAAACACTAGTTGACAAACCACAACATGAACATATTGAAATATTTATTATAACTCAATACATATAATTCTACACAATGTTGACAAACATATCCTGTAAAATTAAAAAAATAAACGTAGAAAAGCGAATGTGTGAATTTTTTTCTGTGCAATAAAAAAATTGTACTATATAAAATATATAAAATAAGTCTCAGAAAAATAACTTATGCAAATATATTTTTTATGCATAGCACGTTTTTAATACTGTATACATTGTATAACTGGAAATTTTACAACGTACAAAATGAATAAATTAATTACAATATTTTAATCTTATATATTATTAATATTATTTTAAAAGCATCATAATAAAATTTTATTTTTGTTATAAATCAAAAATACCCAATCTACCCTACCATAATGCGATAAATATATTTATTTTAAAAGAAAAATATAATCATGTTAAAAATAAGAATGACAATCATTCTATTAATAAGAATTTTAATATTATGCGGGAACATTGTATTAAAATAACTACATCAACATCCAGTCAGTCGTTAACAGAATAATGATAATCTAATTGAATATATATCAGCAAGTGATGTGAATAGATGATTTAAATGCAGTGTAAACATGTTTAGTCTGTTGAAAATCTTACAACAAACATGTTAAAAGTAAATTTAGTTGTATAGTCACGGTTTTTACTTGTACGATCTTTTATAAATCTCAATACGTTGTTAATAAAAAGATTCTTTTAAGATTTAGTTAATTCAACTGTTCACACTATTTAGAGAGAATTATATATATATATATATATATATATATATATATATATATATGTGTGTGTGTGTGTGTGTGTGTGTGTGTTTAGATATCGTTCTGTATAATTACTAAAATCCATAGAATTCAAAAGTTGAAAAAATATCATTTTTATTAATTACATTAAATTTTCTTTATAAAATAGCTAAAAATAAAATTAATCCAAAAGGCTAGACGTGGGAATGTATTTCCAACGCAAACGTTGATAAAAATATAAAGCGATATATATTTTTTTAATTTTATGAAAATTTTTTCAAGGAAATTTTTTTTTAAGAAAGTAACAATTTTTAATAACTGTTTAACAGTTTTATGATATTAAAAAAATTAAATTGATAAAAATGAAAAGTATAGCACAGTATATCAAAATTATCTTTAATACTGATAACGATAAAAATATCATGTGTTCTTTAGAAAATAGTAGTTTTAATTTTGATTTCAAAGAGATGTGGGTGAATTTTCGAATCTTACAGTAATTAAAATAATTCAATAAAAAATGGAAGTAGAAATGTATACTGATAATTTAAGCGCACTTACGCGCCCTGAATTTCCTGTACCATTTGTATTTAACAGGTAAAGCGGCCAAATATAATATATAATAAAATTTATCATTTTATCATCAATTTTGATGTAACTGAACAGCTTAAAATTCAAATATTATTACAATAAAACCTATTCAAATATTATCAAATTCTACGAAACATCAAAAAATTATTTAGTTCAAATAATTTAAAATAGAAATTATAAAAATAGAGATTTAAACAGGATTTATATATAATATATTATTTGAACTTATTGAATAAGATAATTATAATATTAGATAAGATGTCAAAAAAAAGATTTATAATACTTGAATTCAGTTTAGAATTAAAAATTAACTTACATTTAAATATCATTCGAAATAATTTATGCTTTTTCAATACTAATCGATTAATGTCTGATATATATATATATATATATATATATATATATATATATATATATATATATATATATTCACTTATTAGTTAAAATTTCATTCAAAAGATATTTTTTTAATTTTACCATTATTTTAACAACTTGTCTATTGAAATAGAAGTCATATCTTTTAAATGAATATTAGCCTTCCATCACCATTCAGACAACCTCGTAATTTGAATACTTGTTTCCTTCAAAAACAAAACAAAATTATAACTATTTGTAAAGATCATAATCTAATAGCGCAATATAGGAAAAATATAGTTGAAATAAAATTTCTTAATGTAACTCAATTTTTTACTAAACATTTATAATTTGTTTTCAAAAAGAGTTTCTTTTTCTTCGCACACTTTTATTTAACTTGTACTGTTTGTTAGTTGATCAATTTTTTATTCTTCCTAATATGTAATTGAGTTAAAACTTTTATAATTGTTTACAATTAATTAATTAAAATTTTAAAGCAACCCTTAGTATAATATTTTTTTTTATTTTACTGCATATTATACGCACGTGTGAGTGTAGGAGAATCCCTTTCCCTTTCCTATTTTTTCCATTTCCCACCTTAAAAAACCCAACTTCAGATATAATGTATCATAGCATATTAGTAAAAAAACTTTTGACTAAAAAGTAGAAAATTATATACCTTTGTACACACACACACACACACACATATATATATATATATATATATATATATATATATATATATATATATATATATATATATATATATATAACTAAACTACACCAAACTTTTAAGGACATTTCAAAATTCAATCCATTAATTATTTTAGCTTAGTTTTTGTGGTTTTTAATAAAAAAAAACCAAGACTATTAATATAATCCAAAACATTTTTTTTAATAAATTTCGTTCTTAAAGGCTACAACTATGTAAAATTATACTGTATGGAAATTCGTTATTGACATCTGATGGCCTTCCTGACCTAAGTTATTTTTTTAAAGAAAATTATCTAAAATTGTCATATTCCAGCTATTACTGCCTCCTCTTTAAACAATTCACACATTTTTCCTTAAAAAACGCTTTACTTTTTTTCTGTAAACAACAGAAAATAAAAAATCTTAAATGTAGATACATTTTTTAATTGCATTGTCAATTGATTGAAATGGTTAACATAAAAAAAATATTTATAAATCATTTACTTAATGCTCAAATTAGAATTCATGATCAAAAATTATGTTTTATTACAGTGAGTTTCCAGTTACTCCGTCTGTCTATATATTTACAGATCCTTTTGAACGTATTGACGAACGTAGAATGAAACATCCAGATGTACCATATGGTAAACAAACAATTTTCTAATTGTTTCATTTTACACGAACTTATATTTTAACTATTCTATTCCACTTCAGGATTTTATTCAAAAGAAACTGATAAATATGCGTTTGAAACATCAGATAAAACTTTTGATTATCACGGAAATATCAGTGAGGAAATGCGCAATTTATTAATGCAAATACCTTATCAAACCAGAGTTGCATTTTCTATACTTCATACTGCTTTATATGACGATTATGAAGAAATAATACCTGGACCAGACTCTAAGAGATTAGGTATTTTTAAAGATTTCATTTTAGTTAAGACAAAGGAAGATGGTAAAAAATGGCGCAGATACATTTTAGTAGATTTTGATACGGATGAAAATTACGAGATATCGCTTTTTATAGAAATTGCATTATATGGCAATAATCCGGTATGTTTAGCGAAACAATATTATGAATATAATGACAAAAAACATTTACTAGGAGATATCGATGATTATGTTATATGTAATAATGGATGGTTTGATATAACAAATTGGGAAAATTTTGTTACACAACACAAAACAGAAACCTTATTTGAAAATACTTACACTTCTAATTGTTACCAATTTCGATTTAAAAATACGCTTGTTACAAAAGTAACATCGGTAATACACGATTATTTGATAAGACAAGCAGCGCTCAAAATTAGAGATTGTTTGGTTGAAAATATACCTATGAGTCGTGATGTTGATACAGTGTTTTACAAGGAAGAAGTCATAGATATAGAAACAAAAGAATTTAATAGAGAATTTTTGCAAGGTAAGAAAGATGATGGCAGAATGTTGACAAGAAATGCATTACTGCTTAGAAAGTATTTGAAAAGTGTTTTTAAAGAATATACAGATACTTTTGGGTATAATCAAACTAAATATAAAACATTTGATGAAATTATGAAAAATTCGTTTACTTTTGAGGAAGACTTTCTAAGACCTGACACAGATGAAGAAAAAAAATCATTCAAAGGTGTAAGACAATTTGTTGGAGATAAACAATTTCAAGATTTCCTTGAAAAAGTAATTCTAGCTACTTTTATGCCACCAAATGATTATAGTGCTGTTGAATTCATACTTAAAATATCATTAGATGATATAGAATTTAAAGAAAGAAAACGTGATGCAAAAAAACTAGAATTTAAAAATGGTCTCAAACAAGTACATGATTTTCTAATTGGTGAAACGGATAAAAAATTCTCTATTGAAGAATTAAAGAAAATTTTTAAAGGAAAATGTAAACGAATAACTAATTGGTATCCTTATGATGATCCAATCCGTTTTATATATGGAAGAAACGATATATTAACTGAAATGACTGAAAAACTTAAAGAAAATAAAATCGTCATTCTTACCGGAGCTTGTGGAATGGGTAAAACTCAATTAGCTAATTTATATTACAAAAAAAATGAAGAATTACTAGAAAAAAATATTATTATACTCAGATCAAAGACTAAAGCACTATTATTAGATGAATATCAAACTATAATAAGCAGAATCTTAAATATTTGTTCAAAAAGACATGCAACAACAATTTCGTTCGATAAAATAATAAGCTATATAAATTATTTTTTAGAAGGAAGACCATGGGTTTTAATATATGATAATGCAGGTCCATTTTTATTTGATAAAGTTGAAGGCTCTAATTTAACATATATTCCACAATGTTTTAGAGAAAATGAATATCCACATATAATAGTAACAACATGCAGAAGAACGTGGAATGAAGGACATGTCATTCGTGTCAAACCATATGATCGAGAAGATGCTAGAGAGGTGTTTATAAGAAATGTGTTTTTAAAAATGAATTTTAGAAAATCTAAAGAAGCTTATACTATTACTGAAAAATTATATTATTATCCTTTATTGATCTATCATGCTTTGACATACATAAATCATAAAAATACAATTAACTTTTTAAGAAATCCCGATTATACATTTGATATGAGCGAATTCTTAGAAGAATATTTAAAATATCCAGGAAAATGTATGGATTTTGTAAGGACGACTTTAGGTAGAATGTTATATGCAACACCAATCATGAATGCTTGGAATCCAATTTTAGTAGAAATATTAAAGGAAACAGATGGCGATAAAGCAACAGATATAATATTTTACATGGCGTTCATAGAAAACGATTTCATACCTATCGATACATTTTTAAGCGTTGTTGATAACGATGCAGCAAGACTTAATAATATTATTCAATTTCTGCATGAAATTTCAATGATAGAATTGGAAGACAACAATATATTTATGTTTCAACCAGTTAAAATGGTTTTCCGCAGAAAATTAAAATTAGAAAACAAAAATGAGGAAATCTTTAAGTTGGTACAAAAACTGGTTGAGAATGCTTCCATAAAACTATATGTTAAAAACGCAGAGCCGGATGAAATAATAGAAACATCATCAGAAAAACAGAAAGAGAAATAAAGATAAAGAGAATAATTCATAGTATTTTCAAAACAAATTTGAGCTTTTCATATTATTTGTTTAATTATGAAATTTATATATGAAATATTGTATACAATTCACATATTATATTGTAATTTTATTTCTTGTACTTTTTTAAAAACACTATTTTTCCTTTGATAAATATGTAAAAAAAAAATAATTTTATAATACATGAATAAGAAAATTTTGGAAAAACATTTTCTATACGACAGTTTGCGGTCCGAATTAAGATATTATAAATAACATAAGTTTTATGTCTATAAATCATAAATTCAATATAATTGTTTTCGAACATTTATATACATATAACAGTGTTACATAAGTACAATAAATTAATTCGCATTTTAAAGCATTGTCTTTCGACCTTTACACACTGACCAAAATAAAATATTTCGCTGAACAACAGATAACCATTGATAAGTTGAAAAAATAAAGATTATTTATATAAATATGAAAAAGTCAATCTCGAACAAAAGTGAAATAATAATTGAATTTTATATTTGCATATTTAATCTTTAAAATAGATTTTTTATGAAAAAAATGTACCGCAGAATTTCTATATGGAAAAAGATTATATATAGAAGTCAAATACGGATCGGAAAGTTTTCATGGCAACTATAAATAAAATAGTCAGATTTTAATAAAGAATCTCTTAACATTTAATTTTCCAATATTTCCTACAAAATTATTACTTGAACAAGAAAAAATATACAAAAAAAAAATATTTCTCATAAAATTCCATATGAAAATTATATATAAATTTTGATAAGTTCTTAAAATTATAAGTAAATTATGTATCATGGACAAACATTTTCATTATGCAATTTTCTCAGCGAATATCTAAGAATTGATAAATTTGATGGAGATATTGATCGGAATAGAAATTGTGGAGAAGAGTCGCCTTTACAAAAATTCATTTTTTTATTCAAATTACCTATTTGGAATATATATATATATATATATATGTATATATATATATATATATATATATATATATATATATATATATATATATATATATATTGTATCTATAATTATTCAATATATTTTTGTAACATAATTTATGTTTAATAAAAATATAATTGTTAAAATATACAAAATACATATAAATTTCTCCGTTCATATTATACAGTTTTAACTGTTTTAATTTTTTCTGATTCAAATGCTATTACAAACTAAAATATGCAACGTTTCACATATTTACTTCGAATATAACAACTGACCGCTTTACGTGTTTTTCTTTTAATTTTAAATTCGTTTTGAATCTTGCGAATAAATTTTATAATATATATATATATATATATATATATATATATATATATATATATATTGCAAAATGTTTAAATTTAAGATTCAATTATTCAAACAACTTAAACTTTAATATTAAATAAGGTTCATTTTCTGAGTTACAAATGTATAATAAGAAAATATGTACATACAAATACTAATTATACGTCTAACCTGTGTACAAATTAGCACACTGGTCCATTTGTCTTGTATAATATATTCTAAATGGATTAATTTAATAAGGAATCCATAAATATAAATTAAAATTAAATACAAATATCTTATTTTTACAGACATTCATAAATTATGTAATAAGATTCTAATTCAGTAGAATAAAAGTCATAATCGACAGGTTTATAGATCAGAGCTTTAAGAAGAATCAAAATTATGAGAAATTATAAAACCTCAAATCAAGTAGTAATGTTAGGTTTATATCTTTTAGCTAAAATTAGTAAGTTAGAATATTTCTAAAAGAACAAAAAATATTACTAAAGATTAACAATAGTTAAATATTAATTCAAATTAATAAATAGTTTGGAATCCATATACCATATTTTCTCAGCTAAGTTAGAAATTATATAAATTAATATAAAAACTTATTTATTTAATTTACTTTATATAATATATGGTCCTGAGTCGTATGTTGTAGCACATATGGTGTTACATTTAGATCGTTAAAAATCCGTTAATAGTTTTTAATCTCTTTCTTTCTCTAAACATTTAATTAATCTTATATAATGTGTCCCTAGAATTCGTATTTTTTATTAAATATATATTTTAAATCTGAAATGATCTAAAAGTAGTTCTTAAACAAAGTTTATTTTTATAATAATATATCTGAAAATCTATACTTTAAATATTATTACTAATTATATGTAATTAGTGAAAATAAAATTTTAAAACCAAATTTTGTTATAACATCAATATTACAAAATATTTGTACATAAGCGGCAATTATTAATTTTGATATGACGACAAAATATGTTATTGCACAATAATGGACAAAATTTTAAATCGCATGATAATTCAAAAATTACTACAATTGTCGTACCAAAATAGACAAATAATGAATACAGAAACGAGAAAGATAAAAACCGGACAAAAGCAATTACATATAATAATAATTTTATGTAATGATTTTGTTGGAAATAAATGTAATTTAATTATATATTTCGAAATAAAAATAATTTCAGTAAGGCAATAAGATTAGCAAATAAGGGTTAATTTGAAAAGAATTAATAGAATTTACTTCCCTCTTAAAACTGTTAAATACATATTTAGGTTGTAAATTAATGAAATATTTAATAATGCAATGCTTTATTATATTTATCGTCATTTTATATTTGCTTCTATTCAACTTTGCGTATGATATATAATTTAAATAGTTATCAAAATAAATTTATAAAAGTTCAAAATATTTAATATGTGAGAAAATTTCTAACAATTTAAAGTATAATAATACTGATCTAAAATAACAAATTTCATTTAGAAATTCTATTTTTTAGATCTAACATAGAATTTTCATACAAAAAGGCGATGAATTTAAACATAATATTTATAGATTTGAAACGTGTGAATCACAATAACCAATTTTACATAAAACATCTGTAACAAACGGGTTTCTCAAATTAAATAATAACTACACACACAAAAAAGAACTCAAAAGAAAAATTGAAATATCAGTAAAGATATGATTCTACCACTTACCATCGACACACATATATATAATATTAGTTATTCCTATATTACAATAGGTATCATATTTCAAATATCGTTGATATAAGAAAACATATCCTCTTCATTCTAGATTAAGATAGATTAGTCGGTTTTAAAATTGCAGTTATTATTTTTTTATTAAAAGAAAGCCATTTGTATAAAAAAAAAGAAATATAAGAAAATTTTTGTATTTATATGCCAAAAGTTATAACTAAAAAGTAATTATTAAATTAGAATTCAATAAAAATCATATTTTTCAATGTTTTGAAATTGTTATATTTTAACATTGTATGCAGAAATTTATAAATTTAAATTTAAAACAATAGAGATAACAAATCGCAGTTGACTTAATGGTACAATTTAAACATTTTTTTTAAGCTCGTGTAACTTTTTATTAAATCTATTCGTTTATCTTCAAGACGAATAGAGAGGTATATTCTTCATGTCCACACACACACACACACACACACACACACACACACATACATATATATATATATATATATATATATATTATATTTCAATTCGTATATAAAATCGTTTAATTCGCCACATCCTCATCTGGATCAATCGAGTTAGTTCCATATAACAGTCAATGGTTGATATTTTAAAATTAACCAATAATAACAATCTTAATAATAAACGTTTTCAATGTAGAAACGAAATTAAACAGATCATCTGCAGACCAATTAAAAATTGAAATACATATAAATATGTATTTCATTAATCGAAAGCTTTAAATATTTTATTAGAACTATAAAAAATTCTCTTAATTCATAAAATATCGTAATATTATTTCAAATCGATGTTTTGTCAAATTACACACATCAAAATATACAAATAACTGTGTGAAAGTTGTAACTCGCTCGTTAATTAACCGCAGTGCGATTAATTGTGTACATAAAAATAAGTTATTCGATCTGTTGATGAAGAATATTAACTCATTGTGTGTATTGTCTGTTTTGTAAATCAACATAACTTCGATTATATAAAAAAATGTATAATACATAAGCAGGTTTTTAATTAGGAAAAAAAGATTTAAAATTATTACCATACAAGTTTCAAATATCGTAATAATAAATAAATAATTTGAAAATTATTTTTAAATATCAAAAATCTATTTAAAGAAAAATAAAACTGTTATCATTTCTAAAATTAATGATACGAAATAACAAACAGCTAATCGACGTCGAATATGCCTCGAAGCTACTAAAATTAAAATGCATACTTGTAACAAAAAAAAATGTTGAAAGCAAACACGATTCAATTATAATTCTAATGCCAATGAATGCAATCATAATTACAATAATGATTCAAAGATATCAAGCTATCTATGAAATACACTTGCATTACATATTGTACATTTCGTCGGTCGTTCAACGGCCCGCAAGCCTCGACTGACCTTCGCTAACCGATCAGAAGAAAAACTGGACCTGTTCCCGAAGAGGACATAGTAAATAAAAAAATTGCAATTCGTCCTCTAGAAATAAGGAACATCTACATATAACGAACAAAATTGAAAGCGCCAAGAAATCTGTCAATGTAGTGAATCGCGAGAGAATGAAATTTAAATTTAACAATAAAACGTTGCCTACGACATAAATTAGATTAAAAGTTAGACTAAACTGACAAGATTTATTACACTGCTAATGCAAAACTTATTTTTTAATATAAAAATCAAATATTCAATATTTACAATATTGTTATTAACGAAATAATAAATTGTAATTATTTTAATGTATTTCTTTTTTGTTTTCGAAATAGATTGAGTAGATTAAAATATGTTAATTATATCCTATAAATGAATATTTTTTTAAGTACAAAATGATTTTTTTTAATTTATAAAATAAAAGACAACACATATATGTGAATTAAATTTTTAAAAAAATGCTATGCTAATTATCAGTATTATTGAAAACCACATTTTATTCATCACAAACCAGTATAAGACTCGCGAAACGCATTTGATCTAAACCTGAATCAAGGTTTACAACAAGTTTCAAATTAACAATGGTAACTATTTTTTTTTCACGTAAATATTAAATCAGTGGGAAAATCAACTGGTTTGAAGTACGTGTACCGCTTTACTTATTGATTCGATTCTCAGACTGTTAATCATACACGTTCGAGTTCAATAACATATCTCAGATTTACCATTGCATTGTCCAATGATTATGAACTTTAAACAGTTGAAATAGTTTAAATTAACATTTTGATTTAATTTAAGAAATGTAATTGAAATAATTGAAAGTCCACATAAATATAATAAGTTTTAAACATAGTATAGTTATTGAGTGATGTTAAAAAATATTCAAATATATTTAATATTATTTCACGTGGGCAACTTGCTTATGACGTTTATATAATATAAAATAACTATTTCGATATAAAGTATAATTTCAGAACTAATAGGTTTTCGGTTCCCTCTTGAATACCATCTATATTATCGGACACGACCACAATTGAGAAAAGCTCTTTCCCGTTTCACAGCTTTCACGCGAGACTTGTCTAATTTCCTATATTTCTCATTTGAAATAGTTATTTCAAACCCGACTCATCTCCGTCGAATAATTTCCATAAATGTAACATTGTTTACGTTCAAAATTCTCATTTACCTTCGGTTCGGTCGACATCGCTATTCAAAACAATCTGTCCGATGTCAAATCAAATAAAATTACGCATTACTTAACTTTTTTATAATGAATGACAAGAATATAAAGTCAAATTCTCAATTATAAACAATTTTCAGATTGTTTATTAAATAAATTACCAATGCCGCTTCGTAAGTAATTTGATAATAATAATAATAACTCATGGTACAATGTTACCTATTGTTATTGATAAAAACATTACATTAGTATTAAATACCACCATTATAATATGAATACTTAGTAAACAAATATGATACACAAATAATAATACATATTCATTAAAGTTTTCTCAACTCTTTTTTTCTACAGACTCTGTCATTGTAAACAAATTTTCCATAAAGAAATTTATTCCAATACTGACTTATGACTTTATTAAAATAAATTCCTTAAAATTCTAATGTCGTTGTACTTCAGGTTAGAAATCGCTATATAAATGCAAAAATTAAATTTGAAATAGTTCTTAACATTTATAATAATAAAATTTGAATTGATTTACAGTAATTTTCAAATGTGTAAACTTAATGATAAGTTCAGTGATACAAAACCGATATAAAAGCTTTTGATAATAAAATTATATTTTTTCAACATTACTGAAAAAGATTATTGATTGTGTCAATA
Source organism: Leptonema lineaticorne (assembly GCA_024500535.1). Lineage (NCBI taxonomy): Eukaryota > Metazoa > Arthropoda > Insecta > Trichoptera > Hydropsychidae > Leptonema > Leptonema lineaticorne. The sequence continues at coordinate 3,289,538 of JANIJI010000016.1, read as the reverse complement.
TTTCTGTTTCTATAAAAATATTATATTATTAAGAAGTTTATATATATATATATATATATATATATATATATATATATATATATATATATATATATATATATATATATATATATATATATATATATATATGTAATTTATTAAAATTAAAAATAACTAACCGCTTCAGAGCGATTGTCACGCATTTTCGTTATATTATAAACGTAACAAATTATATTGAAATAATTATTGCATTGCAAAAACATTAATTTCGAAAGTGTCACATTGATAAATTATGCGTATTTTGAATTGAGTAAAAATTGAACGATTACAATTTTCATAGTGAATGAAAGAATTTACGACGCCGTTTACGCATCGTTCAAAGTCTATCGGTTATGATAGTTTATTAGTTGAAATTCTTCAGTTATTATTACATACTTATAATACGATCGGTCAAATTATTGCGTATTATATTCGATATTGTGTGTTTATTTGACCCTAGCGGTCAAACAAAAAAAAAAAACGGTGAACAGTCGTTTTAATGAAATTCTTTTCGTTTTCTTTAAAAAAAAATGAAACATATCGCGTCTAAAAATAAATCGAAATATAAGAAAAATAAATCTTGCATATTTTACAGTTCGGATGGTGTATTTGAGTTTTGTCGTGCAATTATATATTGAAATTGAAATTGAAATTATAAATTGAATATTGTTGATATTGAAATAGATTTCTATATTTATATTAAAAAAACCAAAATTTAAAATTTATAATAAATGGTGCGAGTATATATAAATCTCTTCAAACCCTTAGTATGATTTGAAAAAAAAAACTACACTATATATCTATAATTTGAGTCATATGATAAAAAATATAATATTGCTGAATAATTTTATTTTCCTTATATAAAAATATGTTTCGTATAGAAAAAAAACGAAAAGGTTAATTCGAGTGCAACTCTGATAACTTTGGCTGACATTTAAGATATCCGGTGCGAGCAAAAAAAACCAATAAATTAATGATAACTGGAATAAAAGAAATGTTATTTTGGTCAATACTTTTACGTTTGTCAATATTACAATCAATATGTGAATATTTTGAAAATAAAATTCAATTCGAAAATTAACAGGGATTGATAACTAAAAAATGAATAAATAATGGAGAAAGCGATATATTTTATAATCATATATATATATATATATATATATATATATATATATATATATATATATATTCTTATTTAAATCAGTTTACTTATTTTTTCTTCTACTCAAATTTATTATATATTTTAAATAGGAATGACTTTTTTCTTATTTAGAGATATATATATAAAGATATTTTTTTACTATAGTAAAATATTAATTGGTGATATATATATATATATATATATATATATATATATATATATATATATAAATAGTTCAATCATAACATTTTTTATTTTATTTATATTAACAAATGAAAAGTTTTTATTTTGTATAATATATTAAGCTATTGAAAACATATTTTTCTATTACATATTATTTATTTTAACTAATGACCTCTAAAACTACAATAAAAATATGAGTGGTAAATTACATGTGCGATATAAATTTAAAAAAAATTGAAAGCTAAATCAAATTTATAAAAAATAACGTTATATACACGTGATGTTTTTTTTTAACATTTTTAAATAGTTAACTGAATAGTTAACATCGAATTTCCTCTTGAAATAATATTAATAAAATTATCCGAAAGTGAAAGTTAAAAAAGGAAAAAAATATTTTCATAAAGTTACACAAATCAGTGTATTATAATAGAATTTGGAATTTAAAATATATGTGTTAGAATTAAAATTACGATTACTAAAATATACGCTTTCATACGTTTATAGAATTGTTTTACATTTTTGTTTTTTGTATTACATCTATTGAATTAATTTTTATTATATTAATAAATATAGTATAAACATGCGAACATGCATAATAATATTTTGTATTTGATACGCAATTACCGAATAAAATTCAAAATTTATTTATAAGCATGTTATATATATCTATATATATATATATATATATATATATATATATATATATATATATATGTGTGTGTGTGTGTGTGTGTGTGTGTGTGTGTGTGTGTGTGTGTGTATATATATATAAATTTAATGTTTTAATTTTGATGATTTTAGTTATGATCGTATATTATTTAAAAATGAGCAAATAAACATTAATTATATGAGAACGATTAGAGCTTTACGATCAAATAAATTGTCTTATACCGGTATTCACAGACTCCTGCTAAAATACATAGACTTCGCGCGGAAGCTCTGAATAAGCTCGACGAATATTGTGAAAAACAGACGAATTCAAATGCAACGTCACCGAAGAAACACATAAAAAAAATCAGCAATAAAAACAAGTCAATGATAAATATGTTTACCGGTAAGCAACGAAGAAGAAGAATCGGAATCCGAGTCTTGAGCTTTGCACGAGATGATAGCCGCAACATATATAAATAAAACACTCCACCGGAATATCGACATGATGGAAATGATTTCGAAACGAAAACGTGTGAATCCTTCACGGAGACATGTCGTGAGCGACGCTTTCAATGCTAATATTTAATGAACGGCACACACGACTATACGACCCCGCGGCTTAACACCAACTGAGATGCGAATCGCAGCATCGCATCTCTTCACAATATTTAATTTTAATACCTATAAAATACGACCATGTGTAAATAATATTTCATTAAATTAAAATATTTTAATATTAAAATAAGATATGTATAAATATTTTTTTTTATTTAGTATATCTAAAAGAAACATACTGAACATAAATAATATAAATTTACTATTTCATGTTCAATACAATTTTTATCATCTATTCTAATAAATATTGATTCCTAATTGTATAATTTACCATTAATTAAATCTAATAAAATAAATTAACAATTCGCGAACATTAATACGTAATCGATGTCTATTCAATACTAATGAAATAAAAATTATTTTTTAGTGTTTGTAATGAAATATAGAAAAAAATATTTTGCCTAATGTGACTTTAAATATTTTAACTGTAGATAAATATTAAAAATTGTTTTATTAACAAATATTTACGTACTCCTGGCGCCGCGGAATTAAACTTGAAAATTTTTGAGTCATTTAAAATATTTAAAATTAAATAGAAAACTCCTTTTCACAAATTTAAACTGAATGAATAATTGTGCATTTCTAGAACTTAATTTCTATTGAAGTATCACATAGAAATTTTAATAAACTTGCACTAATTTTATTTTTTAAAATTTGATAAAGTACTACCTTAAATTTAGGCTAAATTATTTGATATATTATAAAAGGAATATGATATATATCAAATCACTACCCATTGATAATAAAAAAACTAATTTGTTTAGTCCTTCTATAAAAGGAGATAAAAAAATAATAATTCAAAAAGAGCATCCAAATAACATAACTACCATCCCATTAACTGTCATAGACGGACGTTCCTCAAGCTGCGGTCTTAACAATACATTTAGTGTTAATGTTTAGGTCTATTTATATCTACTTAACTAATATTTCTCGCAAAATAAATATAATGAAAATATAAAAACTGAATTGTAAAGTAAATTAAATAGTAAATATTTTTTTAAATATAATTTAATAGTCATGTAAATTAAACTTCTATGATCAACAGTCTAGTAATATCTTTTTAGTTATTAATTTCATATTCATAATAGAATAGCAATAAATACAATAATTTATTTAAAATTAACTGGTTTTCATGAATGTCAAATTGATCAATGTCTTAACATTGTTGAATTGTTTAATTAAGGAATAATTAAATATAGAATATCAATGGTTAAATTTCTTGTTACAACATCCATATAAATTTTTCTCATTTTTTTATATTACTATATTAATTATTAATTTCACAATTAAAAACAATGTTATTGGATTTAACGACAGAAATCTTTATTTTTATCATAATTAATATATATATATATATATATATATATATATATATATATATATATATATGTGTGTGTGTGTGTGTGTGTGTATGTGTGTGTGTGTGTGTGTGACTTCACTATTAAAATCTTTTATTTTAAAGATACGTTGTAATAAGAATATAAATATGTACTTTAATGAAAAAGTATTAAAAATATAAATATATTTGAAGAATAAGATATAAACCTTTCCACACACATTCTGCTCTTGGACTCTTAATTATTTACAAAGCATATTTCTGCTCTCTTCATATATTTTTGATAAAAAGTTTATTTGTTTGTCACGTAACTTACAATTTTTTTTTCAATTATTTAATATAAAAAACTTAATATATTTTAATCATTTTTAGTATTTAATATTTAGTAATAAATAACAAAATTAGTAAGTAAAACTTAGAATATAGTTTAAAAATGAGATTACAAAATATCAACAGTTGGTAGTGATATAAAGTTATGCTAAAGTTAGTTGTGTTAAAGTTATGTTAAAGTGAGTGAAAAGTTATTTATAATGATATTGATAAATATTTCTAATGCAAAATAAAAATTAATTTTCTTTTATTTTATAATGGCAACTTATGTTATTTGCATTTTTGCTTAGTTATTTTTTTATTACGTCATGTTGTCGTTGTCATTTTGATGTCTTTTATGTTATAAAAAATGATGATTTTGAAAAAATAAAAAAATATTGCTTCATAATTAGTTGTATCTTTGATTCAACGATATTGAATTAGAAATAAATGCATACAATATGTATGTTTAATCTCTATATATTTTAAAAGTAATTTATTAAACATCTTTTTCTTATTTTAGATCATATTGTTTCATAAAATATATCAAAATAACAGCGACAACGTGTATTTTGTTTCGTTTGATATATATATAAAAGAAAAAGAATAAAAAAATATATTCTGATACTAGCGTGTTCTCTTAAATAGGCAGTCTACTTTTTCATCTTCAAGTTTTTTTTTCTAAATATAAATTAAAAAAGAAATATATTTTATAGTCTCCTTTCCCTTATACTTATCAGGTAGTTATTTTATTTGAACTGTCATCTTATTAATTAACAGTAATTCAATTTATTTCAGACTAGGTAATTTATTCAAAAGTCGTTTTATTAATGTTGGTTCGTTTATTTAAGAGAATGTGTTAATTAAATTATCACATTATTTGTACTAGTACATATTATAACATTATATGGTTAATATTGACAAAATCGTTTACTTAGGAAAAAATAATAAGTTATACTTATTTAAAACGATTTGTTAAAATATTTTTATGTGCCTGTGCAATACCTCTTTTAGAGAATTTTATTTATGTTACATATAAATTTTATATTGAAAAAGAAACACCTATAACGTAGACAATTCGTTATTAGATATATGATAAAGATATTTTGTAATAATTTATATATAAAATGTAAAGAAAACTTTAATAGGAAAAAGTTAAACACGACTAAATAGTCTTATCTAACAGGAAATATTACAATTTAATTCAGTAAACATTTATTTTAGCAGTTGCAGACACGAGTTTGCACAATGAATAAGTCCGTAGAAACAATGGACTCTAAAACTTTTGATGCATTAAAATCCAATGAATCAAATAATTATACTCAATTTGATACATTACAATTTCCTAATCAAGATTTTACTTCCTTAAATCTTCCATCAGATTGTTACTATAATATGGGAAGTAAACGAAGAGGACGAGCATATATATTTAATCATCACTATTTTCTACCTGAATTGAAGCTTTCACCACGTGATGGAACAGATATTGATTGTGAATGTTTAAAAGATACTCTCGAAAAATTTAGATTTAAAGTTTCAATATTTAAAGATCTAACATATGATGAAATAAAACAAAGGATTAACAAACTATCGAAGAAAGAATATTCTTATAATTGTCTAGCGCTCATTATTCTTACTCATGGAGAAAATAATCAACTTTATGCCAAAGATACAGTTTATGAGGCAAATTTTCTATGGAAAAGCTTCTCAGGAAACTTGTCGTTGTTGAACAAACCAAAGATTTTTTTTATTCAAGCTTGTCAAGGTTGCTTGAAAGACATAGGATTTCAATTTCCTGCAACAGAATCGTCATTAATGGAAGATCGCTTACCACATGTGTTAGATAACGACTTGAATTCTGTTTCTACTTACGAATTTTTCAACGTACCTGATTTTTTAATTGTATATTCTACAGTTCCTAATTATGTATCATGGCGCAATAAAGCGAGCGGAGCCTGGTTCATTCAAATACTTGCCGATTGTTTAAGATCTCATGGTACAGAATTCGATTTGCTCACCTTATTAACATACGCAAATAAAAAACTGGCCATCGATCTAAATATTCATAATAAATATAAGCAAGTTATGCGTGTTCACTCATCGCTCACTCGTCTTATTCAGTTTAAAAAAGATAAGACAGAATGCTCAATACTTTAATATATTTTTTCATTTTGTTTTTTTTTATATTATGGATTCAATTTTTTATTATATATTTATATTCTACCAATTTTATAATTGTTATTTAAATTTGTTTGTTAATATATATATATATATATATATATATATATATATATGTATATATATATATATAATAAAATACTATTATGTATATGAAGCTTGTTTTTTATTTGATTTAATACTTTTATAACAAATTAATCATCATATCTCAGCAATAATAAAAATTGTGAGGAAATTTTCGAATTCAATTAGAAATCCAAACGGTAGAAAAAAATATTTATTAAAACAAGTAATAAGATAAGAGTGGAAAAAATTAAGCATTAATATTGAATTGACTTAAATCTAGTTCTTGAGTAAAAAAAATTTTCTATAGCAATATATAGACCTTATATTATAAATTAACAGATCAATACAAAAAGAAAAAGTTTTGTTGTGTATTAAAAAAAACTAAATCACAGAGAACAAATATAATAATTAATGAATTTATATCATGATAAATCATTACATAATAAAAATACAAGATTTATTTAACCAAAGATGGTAAAAATTATTCAGTATTTACTATATGTTTTTTGAGATCAAAAGACATTTACATTATTTGGACACTAAATTTCTGTAAGTATGTATTTAAGGCTGTACGATGATCTGGTGATAATTGTTCAATCAATGGTAATACAAGTCCGGGTTGTTTAGATGATAGTAAACTCAAAGACTGAGCAAGAAATTGACGAGGTTCTGTAACATCTGAAAATGAAAATAACTAAGTTAAGTTGTTATAATAAGCATTTTACATATATCACAATTTATACCTTTAAGAATATCTGGAATATCCTGACGAGCTGATGCAAGTTGACAATATGCTGGTTGATAAGCATTTTCTTCGCCAACATCAATCCAATGATCTTCAGGCAGAATACTATCATCGCTTGGTAATTCAAATAACGCTATTATTGCTTGCATAACATGATTCCATAAATATCTATATTTGCCGTCGTTTTGATATAAGAAAGGACATTCACAAAGTAATTTGATATAACCACAGGAAGCAAGTTTTACTTGCATTTGCCCAGAAATTTTCTGTAAATCAGTTACTAATATCCTCTCACAATACATTCCAAAAAGACTGTAATAAAATTATAATATTTAAATGTTAAAATTTACTATAAATTAAGAAGTATTAAATTGAAAATAATATACTTAGGTTGAGTTGAATCTAGATTTTCAATTAAATCTACAGGTCCATAACGTAATATATAGAAACCTAGGAAAACAATGAGACCACATACATATTTAGTTGTCTTTGAAGATGATAAGCGTTGAAACATTAATGATAAAACTTGTTTCAAATATGGACGCATAGTTTCTCTAAATTTAAAAAAAATATGTTTATAAATAAATAATTAGTTTATATAATTCAATATATTTAAAATTAATTTAAATATTTACTCTGGCATATGTTGCAGCATGCATTGAATTAATGCAAAACCTTCTTGATCATTAGCTTTAGAAGCAATCAGTTTTTGAAATACACCTAACATACCACTCTAAAAAGCATTGAAATATTATATTTCTTATTAAATATAATTCAAAAATATTTTATAAAATAATATAAAGAAAAACTCACTAATTTGTTATCTCTTATAAGATAATGATGAGCAGCAACTGTGAGAGCACAAAGTAACCTAACTAAAGCTTTTATATTAGCAGATTTCTCCCATAAAGGAGGTGCTAACAAACAGCTAACCAAACCCAAATATGGACCACCTTCATTCAAACCAGTCGCGCCAGGAAGACTCCTCTGTTCTACCAATAAACTTAATAATTGGAATACATATGGCATAAATTCTAAAAAAAAAAGAAAAGTTAATAAATCAAACTACTAAAAAAAAACATAATCTAATTTATTTTACCTTGAACCTCGTTTTGTAAAATTTGTTGGAAAATAGGGAAAAAAGCATCTTCAAACATCTCTACAGCAGATGGACTTGCTTTACAGACTAACCTAAAAATGATAATAGGAGTTTTATACATATTAAAACAATAATAATATCAAAATAAAAAAAAAATTATTACTTAATTGATAATGAAATACACTCAAAGGTATAATGATTAAAATGTGGGCGAGATGGATTCTTTGAAACTATTGTTAATGTTTGTGCCAACTGTGTTAAGGTGCCACCTAGAGCTGGTAAACAAGCATCTTGTAAAGTTGACAATACTCGCATGACACCTAAAACCAAGAAATATAAATAAGAAAAAGAAATCAAAAATAAATGTACAAAAATAATGTTCTTTTATATCAACCTTTCATTGCATAATCATTTTCGTGATGTCCTGGTTTTTTTATAAGCTGTATAAGACTTTCAATCAATGTAGGCGCTACTGGAATTAATTCAGGTACTGGTCCAATAATAAAAACGAGTTTTTCTATACAACTTGCTGCATATGTAGCCACTACATTACTATCAGCATTTAAAAATCGTACCTGCAAAAATTATCCACAACTTCGTATGAAATTTTATAATAAAAAATATGTTTCAAGATTAGTAAAGATGGTGGAAAAAACACATTTATATAAACAGACTAAAAAGTCTACTTATATTAGTAGGTTTATACAAATTCACACTTTTATGACTAGAATTGAAAATGTGATTTGAAAAGAGCATCTAGAAAATACAGCAAAAAATCTCAATAACTGTTGGCTTTTAAAGAAACGCCTATCAGAATTTGGACCAATCAACGCATCTACCTATTACTTCAAGTATATTATATATTTAGAAATTTGTAATAAATGTTAATTTTTTTCCAAAAAATGAAAATTTCTATTACTTAATAAACACACCGTGTATAAAACATTATTTGAATTTAAGTATTAAATAACTTACCAAATGAGGAATTAAAGATAATATTTGTTCTTTCGGAAGTAGAGATCGAAAAGTAATAATGTATTTGATAGCGTCAGCTTTCAATACAGGAGTTGAATTAACTATAAAGATAATTATACGTTTAATAATAAATATTAAGTAAAATAAATTAATATATACATATAAAAATAATACTGTTTGGAGAAATAATGTCTGGTATCACATGATCTTGACAGAAACTTGATAAATTAACAAGACTTGATGCTGCTGTGACTCCAGCACGAGCAGTCCGACCTCGTTCAGAAAGAGATGTAACAAGAAATAAAGCCGCATCTTTACATCGCCATTCACTTCCATCCGGTGCAGCTAATGATCGAGCTAACATAGCCTGCAAAAAGAAATATATCCTCAAGACGAATTCTCAAATAACAACTGTAAAGAAAAAAAAATAACCTCAACATATTGTCCAAAAATCTCAAAAATTCTTTTTTCAAAATTTACAGATAAAACTTTAACTAAATCACAAGCCGCTCTACGACGAGTTTCAACGTCGGAACCTTCAATATCTTTACGAATATATTCTTCTGGATTGTCTTCAAATAATTCTTGATCAGACTCTATAAACAGAATCAATTAATAAATATTTTATCTTAACTTAAAAGTAAAATAAAATTATACAAAAAAGCACCTCTAAATTGCATATTTGGAATAATAACTTTATCACAAACAGTACTTAAAGTCATTGGATCTTCAAAAAGACTTCGATATTGTCTTTTCTCAGCAACGTTTGATAAAAAACAGAATGAACTAGAAACTAACTAAACAAAAAAAAAACAAAATTGTTAATTACGCATTGCGATTCTTTAACATTATTATAAAGAAGTTTAAAAAAAAATCAATAGTATTTAACTACATTTAGATTTATATAATAAAAACAAATAATCGATATAAGGTGTTGTTCCTTTATCAAAATGATTTTTTACTGTGTATTGAAATTTTCTAAAACAAATTTCATAATATGTAATTATATTATTACAGAATCATATTTTGGTTGAGGTCCAGCATCAACTAAAGATCTCCAAGCAGCGTTAACAAATTCAGGTGCATAGGGAGAAAATTCTTCACTGTATTTTAGAGCATACAAACTAGCACATTCAATAGCAGCCTCACGAACCTTTTCTACAATCCCAGATTCATTTTCATCCTAAAAAACGAATAAAGCAATAAACAATAATATACATCATACTACATAGTAAAAAAATAATGATAATTACATCAGTTTCAAGTATTGGAACATTACACTTGATAAGCAGTAACAAATTTGGCATCCAAATTTTCATGTGATCTTCAAAAAATTCAGGCAAATCTTGTGCATTTAAAGAATGGAAAACTTTACAAATCAATAATAATGAAGAATAAATAACTCGTAAAGCGTCTGCGTTATTGGAATGAGACGTACAAAGTTCCAATGTAGCCTATAAAATCCACAAACATTTATTGTGTAATAAAATTTTGGATTATTTTAAATCAATAAATAATAAGCAAATAAATAAGGTAAACAAACCAAAAACAAATCGGTTAAAGGTTTGGCGAAATGTTTTAACACGAATGCGATTTCTGTCCATAATTCTTCAGATTTAAATTCAAACCTGTATCTTTTAAATAAAGAGTGAGCAGTTTGAAGAACTCCATTTATTATATTAAAATCGCCTGAAAATTTAACATATTTAATAAAATTATTAGAACTAAATATTTATTTCTCGAATTATTATTGATGGTAATACCTGTAGTAAATTTTTCAACCATTTGTGGAATTAATTCAGGCCACTTCTTAGGAAAATCGTGTTTTCCAATTATAGAAACAACATCACTAAGTTGTTTTTGTATAGAAGGTGCTGAATGTAACATTAATTCTACTAGAGCTATTCGAATTCCTTGTCTTTCAGATTCTGATATATAGTTTGGACGATCATCTTCCTAATTTAAAAAAAACATACATACAATTACTAAAAGCAAATGAGATAAAATAAAATAAATTAGAAACTTGATATAAACTTTTTTTACCTCTGCCCAATTTCTTTTAACGTAATTTTTTAATGCAATGGAACCTGCAATTCTAATCATAATATCGAAATCCTGTTTGTCAATTAATCGCAACATCAAAAGACCATAATTTTGATTTACTTCAACACCTTCTAGAAATTTTTCAGCTAAAAACAAGCAAATGAATTGTTATAATTTTTCAACATGTTTTTTTTATTTTAACTGTAATTTCCCGCATAAAAGCTCCGTTAAATGTTTCAAAGGTAATATAACGATTCATAAAAAATACTTTAACATGTTCACTGCCATATGGGTTATCAGTTTCTGGCACTCTACTTGGTCACAGCGCCATAAGACTCATTGGTAACTGACGACGTGACCAATACAAAAATTCATAATTTTAATAAAAATTGATATTGATAAATTTTAAAATAATACAATTGTTTTTATAATGGTTTGAAGAAATTAATGCTAAACGTAACAAAAATAATTTTATTAATATAACGAAAATATACATATTTTATTTGTTCATACAGCGATGAGTTACATTTTTGTATATAATTATATAATGAAAAAGACTCCATATTAACAGAACATTTTACTAAATACAATGCTAATTTCGTCATAAAATAAAGAATTGTTTTTTTTGTTATTTGTTTGTATAAATACAATTTAATTTACATCACAAGTATTAAAAAAAGGCTCTAATGCAAATTTATTGTACAAATTTATAATTTTTCGCAATGGCAAACTATAAGAAGTCATTTGATCAGATAAATCAACTGAAGATTTCCCTTTATTACTTTTCAATTGCTACAAAAACATTCCAAACAAATAATATTTGACAAAAAAGAATGTTTACAGCGACTAAGAGGTTACCGGTGATCCTAACCGCGAAAATACATCAAATGTAATTATACGATTTATCTTATCTGCTACAAATAAAAATTCATCATAATATACATTGAATAATTAAAAAAATGATATTGGCGCCATTGGTAAAGTCATGTAAAATGAGTGAGACAGTTAATATGTTATGTTGTTCGTATTTTTAAATATATTTAAAAAAAAACAAAAATAGTTAAATAAACGAAGTTTTAAAGTAAATCATTTAAACGATCGAGAAGTCAGTAAAACATTTGATGAAAAATATTTTATTTGATAAACGTGAATTGCGCAATTTTTATAAATTGGCATACGACTATGTTGAATAATAAAAATAAATAAATTTGCAAGAACGGCCGTCTCTGTTATAAAAATTGAATCTTGCGTATAAAATAAATAATTTGTTAAAACGCACTCATAAAATTTTTTTTAGAAAAATTATAAGCAACATAAACAAACACTAATAGACGTGGAAGAGTTATAACAACGAGTAAGTAACAAATTCACGCATCGATCAGCTTAAAATCAATAAACCGGGAATACGAGTTCAATCATCAACGATTACCTACATTCAGTGCAAAAACAATGCCAAAATAATTGCGCAAAATCGAATTGCGCAAAAAGTAAAAAAAAAGTATAAAAAAACACCTGGTCTGCGAACGCCCGGATCCGGATTTAAAGTATTCTGTAAATACTGTGCAAGCGTTGTCAAGTTCGCATCGGTCAACTCCATCGCAAAGAACCACTATCGAAGACACAACGCCAAATTATAACCTATAAAACTAATCGTGAACCAACATCGACGACCATACACGCAACTAAAATCGTTCAAATTTTAACTGTCACCCTATTGTTGTTCGTTATAATGCCACCCTTGGGGGAAAAAAATAAATTAAAAAAAGCCCAATAATGATAATAATTTTTAAATACAATATTTTTATGATATATATGTATATATATATATATATATATATATTGTGTGGAAAAACACCTTTATCTACGTCAAAATATAATTTATTTTAATCTTACAATAATCTATGCACACCTAACATTTGTTAACACTAAACTTATCGACATTTCATGAGCGGTCAAATGACCGCTTCAAAAAAAATACATAAATAATAAAAATATTTTATTACAATAAAAACCCACTTTTCGTTTTTCTATTTGGAATGTTTTAATTACTTTTATGTATTTTCAGTACATTTTTTTTATAAATTACAGCATTTTTGCATCGCATATTTTCCACATATGTCCACAAATTTTGTTAGTCTTGTTGACTTTACAATATTTTATTTAACAAAATTTCCGTCCAAAAGAATCTGTGGTTTTGTTTATTATTTTTTTTTTTTGATAAACATTCTTTACTTAGCTATCTCTCGCTTTGATATTTTATCCTAAGCTCTTCTGCTAATTGAAATAAAAATTATTGTCTAAATATTTTTTCATCTGTTGTTTCTTTATATAAAATCCAAACATTTATCTCAGCTAAATTTAATATATTGAAAAATATATGTAAAGGTCATCTTTTACATTTAGATTTTACATTATGTTTTCTGACCATTTGATTGGTTACATCTACTTCAAATTTCGTGATATTGTAAAATCTTATTGTCTCAGGTATACAAGTGTTAGTTTTTTTCAATTTCAACGGATGAGTACATTAAACTAAGTATCAATACTTTTTTAATGGGTTTAACTTTATAAATTGAAAGAATAAAATCATTCAATTTGTATAATATTGTTGAGAAGCGTATTATATTATCCATTGCCTGTCTCGATAATTTTGGTAGCTCTCTTTTATTTCTGCGGACAGTACCACCAAGCATATTTTTTTGCTTCCACGGTCCATAATGGTTTAGCTAATTTCAAAGCTACAAACTCCTCAAGTGTGATTGATGATATGTTTATTAATTATATCGGGAGCTAACTAGAATTTTATGCCAAATTTATCCAGTTTATAGGGCATATGTTGAATAAATCTACAACGTGCCTTTATAAGAAACAGTTATTCATCGATAGTAAGATATGCTCCTGGTTTATAAATGATTTCATCGTGTGGAGATTATAGATAATTGCGATTGAGGGTAGCATGAATGAAAGTTGTATTGTGGTACTGGATAAACGGTTATCAGAAGTCCACAGGGTTAAGCCTCGTGGTGTGGGCGCTATGGCTAGCTATTTAATGCGTCATGCCAACTTTATGTAAGACGGGGAAGAAGAGAAGAGCGAGCTAGTAAGCTCGCTTGATTTTAAGAGCGATACGACCGTTTTGGTCGAACATTACAAGTAACTGTCACACTTGTAATGTCACTACCAAAACGGTCGTATCGCTCTTAAAATCAAACGAGCTTACTAGCTCGCTACCTTACCGTTCATCCATTACCTGTCCATGTGGACCACAATACAACTTTCATTCGTACTATCCTCATCATCCATCATTCATAATTCCCACAAAAGTAACCGCCGCAAACAAATTTGTACCAAATTTAATATAAAGGTACAATAAATGTATATAATTTTACATTTAACTGTCTAATGCACATATAAATCCAATAAAAACATATAACTTTATAGTTTACATTACTTTGTGGTTTAATATATAAAAAATTTTAAAATTATTTTGTCATTATGAAAACAATATAAATATTATGTATTTATTATATTTTTTATTTATAAATTATTACTGATACCATTTTAAGTAGACTAATATAATAATGAAATAATATATTATTGAAGCATTCGCGTGCAATATAATAATTGAAAGTAGCCGTATCGTTTTGAATGCAAACATGAACTTAAATCGTTTTAATACGTCCAGGTTTATATTAAAATCGAATATATTTATATTTGTAAATTAACAATTCGTGCGTAAATAAAAATAAATTCAAATAATAATTACACGTTA
Organism: Leptonema lineaticorne; assembly: GCA_024500535.1. Taxonomy (NCBI): domain Eukaryota; kingdom Metazoa; phylum Arthropoda; class Insecta; order Trichoptera; family Hydropsychidae; genus Leptonema; species Leptonema lineaticorne. The sequence continues at coordinate 3,274,407 of JANIJI010000016.1, read as the reverse complement.
ATCGTATCTTAAAGATATATTAAACATGAGACAAAAAATAAATAGAATTTAGAATATATCTATACGAGCGAAACCCCCGACCACAATATCAATACAATATTGACATTTTAGTGCAACGAGTTGAAATTAACCATTAAATTATGAATTAAATAAATCATATTTTTTTATTTTTGTTGTAAATTCATATGAATAAATTTTACGCGGGATCTAAATATTTTTTGAGTAGAATGAGTGTAATTGATTTTATAACAAACAAATGAATTTAAGTTATCGATGTGGTCAATCGTTTCGATCGATTTCTAATCTTGAAAATAATTTGTGAAATTTTTGAGGTGAAACCGGATTTGGTACTTTTTGTTGCGATTTTGGTACGTTTTATCCCCACTTTGGCCGAGTATTGTGAGGGGCCGAGGTGCGGAGGGCTACGACGGCGACGTATCGTTCTATGGGCCTCAGCGGTCGTGTCGAGGGTTCGATTGTAGTGTCAAGATCGAGGTGCAGTTTTGCGCGGGGGGCGCGAAACGGCGACGAGTTTGCGGGTCGAAGCACCCGGTCTCGAATGTATGCATTATAATAGCGACGACTTCGAGTTCAGGGGGGCGCGGCAGCCGTGTGAGAAGGTCGCAGGGGGTGCGGGGTATGCGCAATGGGGTGTCGCACGTGAGCGCGGGGCGGGCGGGGGTCGTCTCAGCGAGGGCCCCCGCGGCGCCGACATGAGCCGGAGGGATGGCCGCTCGCGCCCCCCCGGAGGGCCCCGGGCCACCGCCGGTCTCCGCGAGGGCGCAGCCCCGCAGGCCGCGACCCCGCCCCCCGGGCAAGTGCCAGTATACGTCCCCGCAACCCGACCCCGTTGCGGGCCCCAGCGCTGGCGCCGGGGTGAAACAATGCTTCCGCACGGTTAAATCTCTGAGAAGCGGTCAAACGACGTCAACGGCGACAGCGTCGGAGACTCCGCCCTCGAGTGCCGCCGCGACGGAATCGAGACTCGCGTCTTCATCAACGTCCGCGCCGCAGAAAAGGCACGTCTGCGGCGTGTGTCATAAAAATTTTGGCAGTCCCGGTAAGCTTTCGCAACATCGGTTGCTGCATACCGGTGACTTACCCTTTAAGTGCCACCACTGTGACAAAGGATTCAATTCCAAGTTCAAACTAGTGCGACACGTACTCATTCATAATGAAACAAGGCCGTTCTCGTGCGCCCATTGCTCTCGGACTTTTCATAGGAAAGATCATCTGGCGAATCACGCGCGCGTTCACGATCCCGTCAAGGACGTTTACGTTTGCAAAAAAGGCGACTGCAACAAGCAGTATACCTCGCTACTTAATTTTCGCAAACACGTCGCTTTGCATTCTGCCGAGGAGGGCGATCTCGATTGCAAGATTTGTTCTGAACGTTTTGATAATAAAGCGGATATCGTCTATCATCTAAAAGTGCACGCCGGCAGTCGCACTGTCAAAAATGAGACAGATAAAAAGTTCACTTGTTCTGACTGTGATCGTAGGTTTTTCACTGCTAAGGACGTGCGGAGACATCGTGTCGTACATACGGGTAGCAGAGATTTTGAATGTCAATTTTGTCCCCAAAAGTTTGGACGAAAAGATCATCTAGTGCGACATGTTAAAAAAGCTCATTCAGAGAAATTTGCACAAACAGCACCATCCACATCTATGGTTCAACGTCGAGAACCAGAACGAAAAAAAGGAAAAAGTGAAATTAAAAGATCCAAACCGGAAACGAGGTTAGCTAAAAGACAGGCAGAAATATATCAAAGTAATGTGAAAGATGTTGGTAAAGTTTATGAATTTGGAGCGACGCCTGTTGTGTCAGGTTTACTTTTACCCGATCCTTCAACGTTATTAAAACCGGTGTCGCAGGAAGAAATCTTTATGACTTGTGATCCCCTTTCGATAAAAATTGAACCGTCTTCATCGTCGACTGTCAAATTAGAAACTGTGCCTTCGCTTTTAACGTTGGCTTCAGCCGTAGAACCAACTCCTTCAACGTCGGGTCTTGGAAAATATGAAGAAACAGAATCATTTTCAGATATGATGTATATGATGACTCCTTATTCTACCATTAGTGAAATACTCGTTGAAGGTATTGAATATGAACCTAGAGCTGGAGAGAGTGATATTGGTAGTGCAAATTTAGTGTCAGAAATAACAACTGAGGAAGAAAGTCTCGGTCTGTTGGAGCAACCAGAATCTTTATTGATTGAAGAAAGTGAACATAGATCGCCTATGACCAACCAACAGTTGATGATGATGACACAGAAAGGACAAGCGTTGCCTAATTTTAATGAGGTATTTCAAAATGCTGCACAGAGTCCAAAACCTCAGCAACCTCCTAAATAAATTTAATGTGGCAAAATTTGCTTGAAATAAAGAAAATCTTTATTCTGCATTTTTGGCTAATATTTGTTTATATAAATTAATACAATAATGAAGATTGTTTTTATGAGAATGCATTTTTTGTGTTTTGTATTTTGCTGTGCATTTTTACATGAATATATGTTTTATTTTTATGCTTTGATTTTTACAAATGTTACCTTTATCATTAGTAAATTCTGAAAAAGAAACATTAATTATCATTTATTTTTCTTAATTTTTATTCAAGGTAGTATTTATATTTTATTACGCTTTTTTACGTATGTAACATTTTAATTGATTTTTTCATAACTTAAAATGGTCAATTTTTTAACATTGGTGACTCTTGGGGACATATTCTTTTTATATTTATTTATATAAAAGTAAAATGCATGTTAAATCTCTATACCTTTATTAAATTTATTGTTTTTGCTTTTATTATTAGAATTTAAATTTCTATGATAATAATATGTTCAATAATATATTTTAGAAAAACATAATAAATAATTTGATTTATATGAAAATTTGATGCCATTATAAAAGATTAGTGCCAATAATTAATAACATTTTGTCCTTAAAGAGTTGACAGTTACATTCCGATTTAATATATTTTTGTACTGCACTTTGCAAAATAAAACATATTGAATTTTTATCTCCATTATATCAATGGAGTTAACTGAAAAAATTGTCAATCGCCCAAGTGGCCACTTGTATTTGCCTTGTGTTCAGCGATAGGGCTATGTCCTGTCACATTTTATATTATTATTGTATTACATTATAGGTTTATATTAGTAGTACAAACTTTGTAAGGAAATAAAGTGTACGTTGAAGATTATTATTTATATGTGCTATATCATATATGTAATGTACACGTTGAAGAATATCTACATTTGTGTAGAAATCGAAAATTTTACCTCATTTAATAATATTATATTGATATATATATATATATATATATATATATATATATATATATATATATATATATATATATATATATATATAATTATTAGTTTCGCTGTCTTTCTTACGTTGCAAAAAGATTACCTTTTTACATAATTATTGGGAATATATTTGTATTACATTGGATTGAGTCGAAAAGTAATATATATATATATATATATATATATATATATATATATATATATATATATATATATATATATATATATATATATATATATATATATATATATATATATATATATATATAGATATATTTTGAAACTAGTGATTTACAATGTGGCCTTAAAATTGTAATTATATATATATATATATATATATATATATATATATATATATATATATATATATATATATATATATATATATATATATGTATGATAAAAACGTAATTGAAAATACAGCGTTTAACCTTTTATATATACAACTAGATATAAAAATATTATCAATTCTACCTCAATTTAGTGCCTAAGCAAATAAGGTTTTTATTTTATATAATTTTGAATATTATCGTATATTTAAGTGGTAATTGTTAAGTTTTTAAAAGTTTACAATTTAAGATAGTAACCACGTAAATTTAAAGCGATTCCTATTTATGATATAAGAAATACACGGAAAAAATATGATCACCTGATATAATCACCTGTATTATTTTATGTTGTTGGTTTGATTATAATCCAGTTGTAATAAAATCTCTTAAATTATCACGTTTTTAAAAAAATGTATGTAATTTTGTACAATTTTAAAAAATACTGATTAAATCCCCAACTAGTTTGTGATTGATGTGAATTTATATTATAAAACGATTTAGGACTAATAGATAGTTCAAGAATAATTTTCGACAGTGTTACTTTAAATCAACTTCCAAAAAACACTTCTTAAGTATTAATTAAAATTATCAATTCTTGATCCAATGTTGCAATGTTTAAGTTTCGTAAATGGGTCCTTTGGACTTGAAGAGATTTTATTATGAAATTTTTAGTTATTTTGCATTCATCCAAAACTTTTCACGATTTAACTATGATAAATATTATCTTAAAATTGATTTTATGCAGGTGCTTTAACTTTTAAATGTCGACTGATTTCATGATATATATCTTGTTAAATTTGCATAAAATTTTCGCATGAATATAAAAAATGGTTTTAATAACAATATTTTTAATTATATAATTGTTGAATTTGGAACATCGTGAAAAGTTATTCTCCCTGCGGATCGCGAAGTACTTTTTCTATAGTGGTCTAAAAAAATACATTAATATTTAGTAATTTTTATAGTTAGAAAATTATAAAATGTTGAGTTATTGTGTTTTTTATATATAAGCTAGTTTTATATGATTAATAATTTTTAAAATTTCAAATTTTGTTTCAAGTAATTAAAATAAATATTAATATTAAAAAGAATTGAAAATTAAATTTAGGAAAAAAGTATACAGATAATTAAAAAAATTAATAACCGCTTTTGATTAATTCATAAAAAATTATTACACTTTGAAATAATCTGTGAACGTGTTCTGTGTAATTAAATATTTATACTTTACATGTTGTTTTTGATGATTGTTCTTTCTTGTATTTATTTCTATTTTCACATATTTTACCTTTTTATTTTATATTTTTCGATGATAAAAATTATTTGGAGATTTTTCTGACTATAATTATTGATAATTACAAATTGATGTATTTTTTTAAAATCACTGTGTATACGCAACGTTGAAAAATATTGATAAGTCGTATGTAAATCAAAGTTTTTATTCAATAAAATGTTATATTCTAATTTAACAAAGAAAAACTGCCGTAGACTTACTATTTTTGTGTATTAATATATATATATATATATATATATATATATATATATATATATATATATATATATATATATATATATATATATATATGTTATATCGGAAAATTTAGATTTATTAATAAACTGAATCAATTTGTGTAGTAATTGTAGGGTTGTTATATTTAATATTTAAATTGATAAAAAAAAACAATTTTAATCAATGTTAAAACTATTGCTGTCTATTACTTATTATTTCATTTATGTCTTAAATTATTATCATTTGCGTATAAGAAAAACATTTAAAAATGATAAGTGTGTTATGGTTTTTAAGAATGTATTGGCAATAATTTACTTTAATTGTTTTATATTCAACATTCATTTAAATCTCGTTAAAAATAATTGTTACATTAAATTTCAATAATATTCATAAAATATATCAGTTTTCATTGGAGAGTTTTAATATCATGTTTTAGAAAAATTAAATGTATAATATTTCTTTAATTTTTTGAGATCAGTTTGATATACTTTGAGAAGGAGGTGAGGAAAAATGAAGTATTTTTTTTATATTGCAGCTATTTTATTTCTTTATCGAACTTTTTCAAAATAATGCACTTGGTTTAATATTGTCGCCATTGATTTTATATTTATTTTTTGCATGCAATTCAATTACTGACTGCGAGCTCTACAAAAAGTTGCACTATTTTATTCTGAAAATTTTATGCGAATGTATATTTTCATTATATATATATATATATATATATATATATATATATATATATATATATATATATATATATATATATATAATATATATACGTATGTGTATATGATTGATCTGATATTCGATATTTATATTAAATTGTTTTTATTATTTTTATTGCTATGTAAGATTCTTTCTGTGACATTCTTTTTACACTAGCTATATATAAATTACTTTAACATGTGTTATAACAATGCGAAACTTTGCGTTCACTTTATTATATAATTTTTCTGGTTCTATTTAAATGTTTTATATGAAGTACTTATTTCACAGTTTTTTTTTTGATTATTTTATTATTATTATCCATTAATTTTTATTTCTTGGATCATTTTATCAAAAATGTTTATGGCTTTGTTAATAATAAATACTTACTGAAGTTGAATAGAAATCTCAGATTTATTAATAAGATATTAAATTTTTTTCAGAATATTTTTAAAATTTTATTGATTTAATTGTATTGGTTATTTTTATATTGTTGAAAATTAGTTTCTAAATTTTAGAAAAAGAGCTCGCAGAAGAAGGGTTCCTAGTTTATTATTATTATTATTATTATTGAATAACTGATACGCATTTAATATTAATTTATCATAATACAATAATTGTAATATATAAATCCAAAGTAATTCATCATTTAATATTGATATTTTAGTTCATATATTTCTACAACTCTATTGCTTCTTTATTTTTTTTCCTTAAATCTTCTCATATCACAATTATTTTTTTAATAATATATTTGTAATTATATGTTTTTGATGGCCTGATCTAGTGTCGTCTGTTACTCAGCTGCTGTTCCTATATTTCTTATTATGATTAAAAGTTATAGCAGCTAATTTTTTATGGATACAGAAATTTTCATTATTATCAGTTATATCACATAAACTGCAATCACTAGGTTGTATATAGTAACAAAAAGGGCTTATTCTATTGATACATAAATTTAAGTAAAATTAATTGCTGGTGAGATCAGTGAAGTTGAGAGAAAAACAAAAATTATAACATAAAGAAGCTTTTTTAAATATTTTTATGTAATTTACTATCATTATATATATATATATATATATATATATATATATATATATATATATATATATATATATATATATATATATATATTATAAACTAATAATCTAAATATTGCTTGCATATTTTAATGATAGTTTTTCATCTTTTTTGTTATAAAATATTATTCCCATTATACGCTTGTTTTCAATCTTCTTCATTCCATATTTTAATTTTTATTCTTAATTTTAAAATGAATTCTGAGCTACTTTTTATTTCAAGATTAGTCGTTCAACTTGTCTTTTAATTCTCTCTATATTATCAATTATTATAAATTACTATTATTTTCTAATAATTTAATGTTTATTTAATCTTCTCAGTGCCAGTCGAGCAATATTCACAAATATTATTTAACATAAGGTGAGAATTATACGCAATGTCTGTGATATGCTCATATATATATATATATATATATATATATATATATATATATATATATATATATATATATAAATTAAAATTTTTAAGGGGTTTAATTTTTTAATATGACGTATTTTCGTATGCAGAATTATTTTTTTTTGTAGGAATGTTTAATATTCTTTTTTATTTAGTTGTTAATATTTACAACATTTTTAAATTACGTTCCATTTTCCCTTAAATTTTAATAAATTGTTGTTTATTTATTATTACTTTATATAATATTAATTACTTTAATAATTAGATTGTATATATTTTATTTTACCGGTGGTATAGGGAAGCTGTTTAACTGATGTGTATTGTATTTTACGACACTTTTTCAGGCTAATGTTAAAAGAAAATTATGAAATTCCTTCCTAATTATTAGATGTACACACACGATCATGAACTTCTTATGTTAGAAGTTTCTGTTGGATTTATATGTACAAGTGAATAAATCTATTTTTTTTGTAATCGTTTAACAAGTTGACTGTAGTTGTGATTACGTGTAACTCTTGTACAATATTTAATATCATTTATTATTGATAATGAAATAACGATTCAGTTAGTGCCGAATTTTGCATAATTTTATTAATATTAGATAATATTTGGATATGAAGTGATTTTAATACAAGACGTTTCGTTTCATTTTAATTATTAATAAATATACAGCAGTTAACATGTTAAACACAAATAGAATTCTACGCAATTATATAGTTCATAATAAGATTATTCCAAAAATCTTGGATCTGTAAGACTCGCAGACAAAATAAAAATTGTAAATAAGGTTATTTTCTGGGAATAGTTAATTCAGAAAAAAATGTATATTTTTTTGTTTATTATTCTCGTATATTTGTCCGTCAATTATATTTCCAATATTCTTGGGACAACAATAGTATCAAGTATCATTATATTTTAAATTTAATACCGTTTTTCACCTCATTTACAAAGGTATATTTTTATATTACAAAATCATGTGTAATTTTCTGTATAGAAATTTTAAATATTCAGAGAACTTAATTTTTATATTAATGTTTTATCTTAACATTGTGTAACTTATCATCAGTTTATAATATTATATCAAAAGTAGCTGAGCTACAATCTTTTATTTTGTTTTAACAATTCGGTACAAGTACGTACTAGTCATAGTTAATCAATATCGTATTTCTTTTCCCCAATCTATTTAATCAAGTTACATAACTTATTATATATATATATATATATATATATATATATATATATATATATATATATATATATATATTGTTTGTAAATATAATCTTTGCAGTTTTACAGTATAGGTTTAGTTACAACGAAATGGAACAATGAGCACATTATTAATAATAACTTAATATTTTTATGAGTGTTTGATGAATTATATATATATATATATATATATATATATATATATATATATATATATATATATATATATATATATATACATGCGTGTTTGTTTGTGTTGTATGCAAGTATAAATACAATTCAGATTTTAAAAGTGTACTGTGAATGTATGACTTGCCTATTACGTTGCCATGTGTATGTTTCATTTCTTTATTTCTAAATCTTTCTGAAATGACTGTATAAATGAATGTAATTTTTAATATATTTATATGAATAAACTGAGCAAACCATGGTGCTGTGACTGCTTATTAAAAAAAAATAAAGATATAATATTTTGTTCGCTTTCTTTTATTTATTAAATTCCATTTTATTCCAATTTTTCCCAAATTATTTAATTAAAACAATATTTATTTATTTTATTAAGGTTTACGTTTGTTTTATGGTATTTTGAAAATACGATCATTGCATAGAGAGAGCGATCAATTAGGTCGATATCGCGTTTAATATAAGAATTAAATTTATAATCGTCAGTGGCGTAGTGAGCTTAATTCGCGGCAAGAGCATAATACATTTTTAGTTAATATTATATATAAACTATATAATATACGCAATCTTTTTAATAAGTGGAACTCTTTTTTTTTTTTTTTTTTTTTTTAGTGGTTATTTTATATAGTATTGTGGCGGTTACTTGTAGCGTTGCGACCAAAACGGTCGTATCGCATTTAAAACCTAGCAAGCTCACTAGCTAGCCCTTCTATTCCTACCGTGCATTCAAGCAAATAGCATGGTGCACTGAATGGCTGGCCATAGCGCCCAATCCAAGGATTCGGCAACTGTTCTCACAGTCCCTGTCCACGTGGACCACATAATTATCTGTCATTCATGCTACCCTCATTCATTCATCATACTTTAACCCCCACAGTATAAAGTATATAATAACGGTGATTGTTATTTTAGTATCGAAAAGTTGACGACTAAAAAAAAAAACGAGAACCGCGAAATGCGAACGTTTTTCTGGCCATACAGGTTTTTAATACTAAAATAACAATTATTTCAAAACTTACCCTTACTTATTTTCCAGCATTTTTTCTTTTGCAGATTATTTGGCGCCTCTCCGCGAGTAGCGCTCGGGGCAAAATGCCCCCCCCTCTCACTACGCTACTGATAACCGTTTACGATATTAATAATTATAAGATTTTATAATCGTAACAACGGTCATTAAAAAAGTAAGGTATTTCGTCGTCGATTCCGTAAAAGATTTTAACAAATTTTGAAATAGATAGGCGTTAACGACAAGAGTATCGAAGTATTGCATTAAATAAATAAATATATTACGAAAATAAAAGTATATTTTAAAATATGCGGCGTAATGAAAATGGATTAAATTCAGAAGCGAAACGACACGATCGTTTCAAAGCGCTCTTTTATATTTAAATCGATATTTACAACGCGCAAAACTTTAAGTCGGTAAACGTTTTTGGGAATATACTCGCGTTTATTACAAAACGGGATCGTCGATAATATAAGGGCGCGCGTATTCGAAAAGTTCAATTTTGAAATATCCATATTTTTCAGCGTCGTTTAAAGCCCTAATAATAAACCCGCGCGTTTCGTTCGACCCGCGGAGAATTAAAATCGCGACTCGGTCGATTTTAAATAGCGCAAAACGCACGGCGTATAGAAAATTTTGTTTTTAGAATCGCTCTTTTTTTAAATCGGGATCGATTTCTAGGTTCGCTACGAATATCTATATAAAAATTTCGATTCAAAATAAAAAAACAAGCGAACGAAGGTTAAATATCGTACGCGTAAAGAAACCTATTTTGCGTTATACAATTTGACCGCTCTTTTTCTAACAAACGTTTCGACGCGTTTATTTTTGCGCTTTCGTTACGGAAGAAAAGTCGTCCGTTAAATGAAATTTTATTACCGTTCGCGTCGATAATTTTAGGTTTCGACGTCGGCCGGGTGCGATCGGGCGCCTTTTGTTTTTTCGGAAGGGGAAGGGGAGCGAGTGTCGGGATTTAATACTTGAGTCGAATTTGCGTTAATTTTTAAGCGATCGCGTATATACGTCAAAAAGAAATTGCGCGACTATTTTTAGAACGCGCATATTAGAATACCGAAATCGTTTTGCGAATCGTCGATTCGCGGTTTCCTTGTAGCGCGCGCGGCGAAAAGGCGTCGGTCGCGGGTCGGTTCGTCAGTGGGGGCCGTCGGCGGACGGCGGACGACGGAGAGTGGGCGCTGGCCGCGGCCGACGAGAGACGATCGAAGTGCGCGCCTCTCTTCGACGCATCGCAGCCGCCGCCGTCGTCGTCGTCGTCCTCGTCCTTCTCGTCTTCCCCGTCGTCGTCGTCGCTGTCGCCGTCGCGCCGTTCAGGTGCTCGACTCGTCCGTCGCCAGAGCCGAACCGAACGCGGTCGTCGCGCGCGGAGAGAGAAGCGCGGGCGGAGAGAGTCGCTCTCGTTTCGTCGTCGCGATCCTCGTTTCGCGAAGGCGACGACGTCGTCGAGATCGTCGCCTTCGCGAAGCTCGCGTCGAAACGGCCATTGTCAAGGACGCGGACGGTTCGTCGCGGTCGTGCGCCCCGTGCGCCCCCGCGCTCGCTCTCGACCTCGCCCTCGTCCGCGAGCTTTCGCCGGCACTTTTCGCACCTCTCCGGATATTCGGCCGGCGTTCGTGTCGTTTCGTTCGCCGCAATTCGAGTCTTCGATTCTCGTGTTTATATTTTACGTTAGTGAGTCTTTTATTAGTGAACGCGGCGACGTAAATAGTGCGAACGTTCGCTATTACATCGCGTCAAACGTGTGCGCTATTTATTTACGACAAATATTCTACCGCGACCGTCTTTAACTCTCCGATTCGATCCGGAACTTTAACCCGGTTCGATCGATTGCGATCGTTTCGTTTGTCGTAGCTCAATATTATGATCGATCTCGTTGACGATTGTGCCGCGACGCGAGCCGAGCGTCAATTTTTGCACCGTTACGTCGTCTAAATTTCGACGTGTAAATTCGTATTTTTCGGTCGCATTCGATCGATCTATCCGAGTTTCGTTTGCGATTTCGTTTTTTTAAGATTTTTTTTATAAAGTCGCGCGAATCCGATTTACACATGCGTGCGTTATAAATAGATTATTTTTCGTGTTTATATTTATTTATTTTCGTTTCATTGCGCGCCCCGGTCTTTTGAAAATAAACCGTTTAAAAATATTCATTCACAACAAACGTCTTTAACGCATTTCGTTTTCGTTTTCGTTTATTAAATTAGTTATTATGTGAAAAAAAAACGCCGATAATCCAGTAACGGAACGCTCGTTTGGCGCGCGACGAGTTTAAATCTTTCCAAATATCGTTCGTATGTTATCCGCCGTTCGTTTGTAAAGTGTTTCAAAATTACGATAAAATTTATGCGATATCGGTTATTTAAATTGGTTAAAATTTAAAAGTACTATACCCGCAAGGGTTATATAGTGCCGCCGATTAATTTCAATTATTGTTCGCAATAGTGTTTGTCTATGTGCGTACGTATTGTTTCTCAGTTGAAGTAATATGTGCGAATTGTAGTAAAATCGTATTAAATTTGTTCCAAAAACGGTTTCGATATATATATATATATATATATATATATATATATATGTATATATATATATATATATATATATATATATATATATATATATTATAAATATTGAATATGTTTATAGTTCGATTAAAAATACTACCCTTTCGAATCGTATTATTTCTTAAAACGTGTTTAGTTTTCGAGTGTTTATTAATTTTGTTTTTTTTATATATATTCTCTACATTCATGAAATAATTGATCGAACTTTATTCTAGATAATAGAAAATTGTCAAAAAAGCGTCGAAACGGTATTCGAGTTAAAATATATTTTTATTCTAGTGAACATAAAAATAATTTTCGTTAAGATCGTTTAATACTGTCGATTTATATGCGCGAATTAATACCGTATACGGAATTACGCAAATTAAATTATTAATTGTTTTATTTTAGGTGTGTCTTGGAATTTTTATTGAACGAGACATATATGTTGATATCGTTTGATTTTAGCAACCTTGGAGTCTTGAATTTTTAAATGGGAGAAAAGGTCACGACTAATAGCCGTTCTGCAAGTTTTTAAACAAGTTTTTAATTTTACAATTTCAATAATCTAAAATATTTACAAATAGCCGATTTTTATTTATTCTACTAGAAACGTGAACGGAACGCAATCGTTAAGTCTTGTAATATTATGTATTGAGAAATAAATGTGGCGTAAAATTGTCGTATTTTAATTAAAACGTTGGGAATATTCAAAAACGTTTTTCGACGTGAAATCGAGAAGTTTTATTTGGTTTAGTAATATTTGTTTTATTTTTGTTTTTACAGTTTCGATCGAGCCAACCTTTGAGATGAAAGATTATTTTGAAATTGAGAAATTGAGCGCGTAAGAAAATAATAAGGACGCGAAGTGATCGTTAGATCATAGTCGATCTCCGGAAGGAGAATCGCCCTTGTGGCGTGCGATAGCCGTGTGTGATGTTCTGACAGAGGTGCGCTAGAAGATCAGCGTGGCACGAAGCAACACGGGTGCGGCGGCGGGGGCCGGGCCCGCCGACACTCCCTCCCTGCCGCAGGAGACACCCGACAACTCCACACCAACTTGTTGGTAACGACTCTTCTGTTTTTTTTTTCATTTTCCCTCTCTTTATCGCTCCAATTTCCGATTTTTAATTGTTATTATTTTTTAGGTAAATTATATCGCAGACTTAGTACTTAGCCACTTTAGTACAGAGGTGATACAACATTTTTCAATACGCTTATTTTCAAAACTTTTTAACAAAATTCTTACCAAATTAACATTTATTACTAATCAAAATATTAACGTTAATCCAATTACTATATTTTTGAACGAATACCTCTTTTCAAGATGAACATAATGTATATCTTGTTCAAAAATATTCTTGTAATTTTTGAATGTAACTTGACAAAAAGACGCGTCTTCTAACATGCGATTGTTGACAGAAATTTCCATTTTTCTTCGCCCCCCTCCCTTTCTGTTTTGCTGCCTCATAATCCAAATTTGTGTCAGTTTAAACCAAACAATGTAAAATTGATTATAAGTAATAAACTGTATTGTATATTATGTCTATGTGTACACATAACGCAAGGTCATTATTATAACACAACAGTAATAGTAACGACTCATAGACTTCTTTGTACCGACTGCGTTGACCACCACGATGGTTTCTAGTAGAATGAGCAGTGAAAATATGTATAAATGATTTATATATATATATATATATATATATATATATATATATATATATATATATATATATACGTTTATGTATTTTAGTGATATTCTACCATCTGTGAAGTAATTTTTATTCTCTTAATTCTAAAATTAATAAAGTTCCAACAGTTTAAACGATGATTTTCTTTTTAAATTTTAGCAAGTGCAATATAATGTTTGCATATAGTATATTTATGTTGAAAAATATGTATAAGATTTCGTTTATATTTTAATAGAATTGTAAAATTACTACATAACTGTAAAAATCCATCAGATAAAATATTCCTGTCATAGTTTTTGAATAAATATTTTTTTAGGGATTTTTAAAAGTTGAAGATAATTTTTGAATATGCATTAGTACTCATTTTTGTGTATATATGTTATCCCCTCTTCCTTTAAGATATTGTGAAAATAGTAGTGTGGCAGAACTAAATATGCGTGAAATTGCCGCATCGAAGGTGAACATTTCTATATGTCATATCTTTCCCAACGTCAGGTTTTTTTATGTAAGTTAGTTGTACTGAAACATCCATATATATATATATATATATATATATATATATATATATATATATATATATATATATATATATAATTCATGTTTGGATGCAATTTAGTACATTACTTTCATAAGAAATATTGTATTTTTTAATTTATTTTTTTATGATATGTGTATATATATATACATGTGTGTTTCAATTTAACATTTAGAGAAGTGTTTCAACTTTTGATAGTATGTTTTTATGCTTATACTAAAAAAAATTAACCTATCACATCTTTTTAGAGTAAAACAATATGACATTTTGTATATACTATATAACACGTATTTGGAAGAATACATATTTTGTCACATATGAGTTTTCTTTTGTTTTCATTTTTCTTTTGTATTCTATCATATTCATATGCATATTTAGGCCTCATAGTTTATTTTTTAATGCAGTAGTTTATACATTACATTTTGGATATTTTGTTCTGTGTTTACTGGAATTTGTTAAAAATATATTTGAAAGCTAATAGTATGTTCAAATTCATTTTAACATTTTTGTTCATAGGTGGACGGCGTGGTCGGCTATGGGGTGCTTTGGATCCCCTGGCGGCAAAGGTGGCGGCGAGACCGGTGAGGGAGATGATCTCAAGTCGCAGAAACGACGTAGCGATGCCATTACAAGGCAATTACAAAAGGACAAACAGGTTTTTAATTTCAATTTTATTCATAATTTTAGAAAAATTCTGATATATAGAAATACTGGAATACTTAATGTCTTTTTTTAACAACTTATAATTTTATTTCATCTCTAATTTTCATTTTAAGGTATTTTTTAAAATCAATTTTTTTATATATTTTTTATTCTTTAAATATATTTACAATGTATTTATTTTCATTTAAAATTGTTGATTTGAGAATGCATAATGTAAGATTATTGAGAGTTTTTTTTTGTTTTTTTGAAGTTACTTATTGTGACTTCATTGGAAATGTTTAGACATCATTACTATGTAAACGTTTACGTTTTCTTTTCATATCTATTTTGAATGATGAAACAATATTTATAGCAGTTTCTTATTAATTTATTCTATTTTTACTTACATGTTTATCTTTTTAATTTATATCAATGAGAATGGATTGTTGTCACCTAAAGTTGAATTAATAATAAAAATTGTTATTCAAGCATTTTTCATTATATTACATAGGTTTTTTAAGCAAATTTTCTTTTTTTCCAAATTTTTATTTATTGTAATTTTCTTTTTTCTTCAATTTTTATGACATTTTGAACTTTTTTTAAATTTTTTTTTAGCTATACCGAGCCACTCATCGTCTTTTACTTTTGGGCGCTGGAGAATCAGGGAAATCGACTATAGTAAAACAGATGCGAATTCTTCATGTAAATGGATTTTCAGAAAAAGAAAGGAAAGAAAAAATTGAAGATATTAAAAAGAACATTAGGGATGCGATACTTGTATGTTGAAAATTATTTTAAGATTGATTCTTACTTACCTGGTTCTCTTATTTTAATTGATTTATTATTTTCAGACAATTACTGGTGCTATGAGTACTTTAACTCCACCAATAGCACTTGAACATCCAGAAAATCGAGCAAGAGTAGATTATATCCAAGATGTTGCTTCTGGACCTGATTTTGATTATCCTTCAGAATTTTATGATCATACAGAAGCACTTTGGAAAGATCGTGGAGTCCGTTCAACATTTGAGCGGTCGAATGAATACCAACTTATTGATTGTGCAAAATAGTATGTATTTAATATTAAAATTAAAATATTTGTGTTAATACTATGTATTAAGTTATATTTTATCCAATAGTTTTCTCGATCAAGTCCATATAATAAAACAGCCAAATTATACACCAACAGAGCAAGATATATTAAGGTGCCGTGTTTTAACATCTGGAATATTTGAAACACAATTTGTTGTAGACAAAGTCAACTTTCAGTAAGTTGTTTAACATTTGTTTATTTTTTTTTTACACATTATCATTGTTTTATATTCATTATTTTAGTATGTTTGATGTGGGTGGGCAAAGAGATGAACGTCGTAAATGGATACAATGTTTTAATGATGTCACAGCAATTATTTTTGTGACAGCTTGCTCTTCTTATAATATGGTGCTTCGGGAAGATCCTACTCAAAACCGTTTACGAGAGTCGTTAGACCTCTTTAAAAGTATTTGGAATAATAGGTATTATTTTATGTTATTAAAATCATATGTCGTATAATCTTTAAAAATATTATTAATTAATAATTTCTGTACTTGTTTTTTTTATTATTTCAAATTAAAATGTAATTCTAGGTGGCTGCGTACAATATCTGTGATTCTCTTTTTGAATAAACAAGATTTATTGGCTGAAAAAATACTGGCCGGTAAATCAAAATTGGAAGACTATTTTGCGGAATTCGCGCGTTACAATACGCCACCAGATGCGTGTCCTGACTCGCGTGAACATCCTGATGTCGCACGTGCCAAGTATTTTATTCGCGATGAGTTCCTTGTAAGTATTTTTCTACAAACAAATTTTATATATTTTTATTTAAGGAGTATTTATTTTTTCTATATTAATATAATTTTAGCGCATCAGTACGGCATCTGGTGATGGTAAACATTATTGCTATCCACATTTCACTTGCGCCGTTGATACGGAAAACATCAAGCGAGTGTTCAACGATTGCCGTGATATCATACAGAGGATGCATTTGCGTCAGTATGAACTCTTGTAACTGCCCCTCCTCACCCTCACAATGCACATAACAGGTTGGTTAAATTTTATATTCTAATCTAATAATCAATGTGAAAGTAATTCTTTAATTTTGTTATGTTATGCTGCATTTTTTCAGCTCTGTCTTTAGAAAATCACAACTTGAATGATGCCCAATACAGGGGATCCACACAATGTGAATAAAATACGTCTTAATATTTGTGAAATGTTATTTTTTGTGAAAAATATTAAATGTAATATATATATATATATATATATATATATATATATATATATATATATATATATATATATATATATATATATATATATATATATATATATATATTTATATATATATATCTATATATATTGAATATATAATTAATCATATAACAGAGCAATATCTTATATATGAGAGGTTACGTGACATGTTTCTGATGATTAGTTGCGGATGCAGGGGCTGCTGAACGGATTAATTTTTAAATACTTATTTTGCACACTGACTTCTTATATTTAATTATAATTATTAACAAATATTGTGAGTTTATATATTGTATAAATTTGTAGCTTAAGAGAATTTTAGAACTTAAAGAAAATAATAATGTCACTAATGCTGACACACCAATCGATGTTACCCTCTTACTTTATATATATATATATATATATATATATATATATATATATATATATATATATATATATATATATATATATATATATATATATATATATAATGTTGTTATCAGTTCTTCTAATTTTATTGTGAATTTATTATATTTGTTATGGCATTACAGTTATTTTAATTTTATTATTAGTTATTAAATAATTGTGGATTGTATATTTATATATTTGAGATGGAAAGTATTGAGAAATGTTTATATATATATATATATATATATATATATATATATATATATATATATATATATATATATATCAATTATGTTTGTCGTTTTGGCATTATTTACATGTATTTTTTTTAATTATCGCTAATGTTTTTTTTCTTTATCATATTTCGATTTTTTTGTTCTTCAAACTTTGATTATTTAATATTTTCAGCAGTATATATATAAACTTCTGAAAAGAATTACATGTGGTTCTTTTTCATACCTTATTTGCTTTCGTTGTTAATATGAAAAAATACAATCTGGCAGCTAAAAATCGAAAGGAAGTAATGTTAATTTTTAGTTACAACATCGTTTAAATTTTAAGTTACTTATGTTGTGTAATATGTATCTTGTTTTAATTAATCTGATTCATGGACACATTTTAACTTTTAGTAATTTTTCATTATTATGAATATGTCAAATAATTTTTATTTTATTATGAAAACAATGGGGAATCGTGAAATCTATTTCAGATCTGTTTCATTTACATGCGCGTCTTTATCTTTCAAGTACTTGCAGTGATTACGCTTCTGAATCGCACAAATTAATGCGGACAAAATATATTTATTTAATTATTAAAATATCTCGTCAGCATTACGATCAATTATTTGATTATTATTTTTATTGCACATTAGTTAATTTATAATTGGATTTATATGAGTTCTTTATTTATTATCATATATAAATATATATTTTTTCATAAAATTCATTCTCGCTATAAATTGCCTCTGAGATTTTTCTTTTTTCGAATCTATCTAAATGTATGGATCAATAATGTATTTCTAGTAATTAGCGTATGACGCTCCCAACATTATAAATAGAGATATATCTTATATCTATTTATATATGTAAGTAATATGGATGTGTTTTTTAGACTTTCTTTTTGCAGTTTTGATGGGATCTGTTTAGTTTTACATTTTGATCTGAAAAAATCCATGAGTAAATTATACAAAATAGGTGTGGATGTGCCATTTTAAACGTTGCGAAATAATTTTAGCTAGTCATTGAAATTGATGTTTTTAATAAATGTATTTTATTTCGGTGGATTCTTTATTTTTATATGGTTTCTCCAAATTATTATTAATGATATAATTGATAGAAAATCATCTGCTTTTAATCAACTATTTTTCAGTACTTGAAGACATGAATTAAATTTTTTTATGAATACACTGTGTATATTTTGTTATATATATATATATATTGCTTTTCTTTAATGTTGTCAATTTAGTATTACCAGCATCTTTTCGTAGGTGATTTTTTCTCGTAAATTCATAATGAATTATTTAAGTAGATGATTATACATTTATGAAGGAAAAAGTAGCTTTTAACAGTGTTTAAAGTTTAATTAACATTTTTTTTTCTTTAATGAAAAACAATCTTACTATTCTGCTTTGTGTTTTATAAACTGCGCGATTTCGAATAGATTTTTTTTAACTATTATTTTTATTAAGAACTATTGAATATTGACGTAAATATTGTAATATACGTTTTTCCTTCTGAATTTATCGTAATATAAAATTTTTAGTTTTGCGATAGAGCTTTCTCTCATTACTGGTTTTTGTGGTCAAATTACAAATATTTTCAAAATGGTCCTAGAGTTTTTAAGATTTGTTTGAATTGTTTTGATTTTGTCTCATGTAAACAATGTAAATTAATTATTATTTGTAAATTTATATTATTTGTAATTCATTATATATTTATAAATGTATGAAAGTTCTTTGCAAGCATTAAGTTTATTTTTCGATGTATTTTTCTGTGTTAACTGTATAATTTTTCTACCACATGCTCCGAAACGTTTTACTTTTTTGACGTATTTTGTCTAAACATATGTTTTAGTGTATGTAGGTTGAATAATGTTTCATTCAGCAAATGTAATCAATTGGAAAAAAGTTAATGCAAAAATCTTGCAGTAAAACATTATATATATATATATATATATATATATATATATATATATATATATATATATATATATATATATATATGTATCTTTATATAATGAGAATATTACACCATGTTGGGATATTTTACTGTTGAAATGCTTATGTGTCGAAAAACATGAAAATAAAAAAAAATATGATTTATTTGGTGTGTTTGTGGAAAATATATGTTCATATATATTAAAAGTAACATATATGTCAATACAATTGAATACGTTTTGGAAAATATTCCGACACAGGGTTTTGTATTAATAAAGAAAAAAATATATTGAATGCATCATTGGAAATGAGGGAGCCGTGCTTTAAACAATTCGGCTGTTTATCGTGTTAATATTTTACTCTATGTTAATTATTGTCATTGTTGTCATTCATCATTGTCACAATCATAACTATGGTCATTGTGGTAGTCGTTGTCATTGCTGTCATTTTATAAGTTGTAAATTGCAGTAGCCTTCGACTAAACGCATTAATATTGGTTTAGATTATCATAAATTATATATCAATACACACACACACACACACACACACACACACACACACACACACACATATATATATATATATATATATATATATATATTTACATATAATCTTTCTGTTACATCAATTGTTAGTTATCAAATCAGGTTGGTTCCTAAAATAGTTTTTATTGCCTAGAAGTGATAAACAATTGTGTTACTTTTGAAGATAAGATGAATTTTATATCATTTCATAGACGAATAATAGTAGGAATGTCAAACCAATACTAACTTATTTTGGGAATCAACTTTCAAATTATAAATGTACGTTATAAACAACTAGTCCATTAACATATTGTTTTTGTGTTTATATTGATAAAAGGTTATTTAACAGTATTAATTTTTTTAAATATATAATATGATTTAATAGTTAATTAAATTCTTGATTAATATTTATTGAACAGTCGAAACAGAGGAACAGGACAGATTTGAATCTCTATATTTTTCTAAATATATATATATATATATATATATATATATATATATATATATATATAACAAGTATGTATTAATTCATAGCATCCAGGATCCCATTTTCGACAATCGGCGTGTAAAAAATTGCACAAGTATTTTATTATTTTATTACTTAATGCGTTTTTTATAGATAACTGAATTTTTTATTATACATATTTATATATTATGCGAGAAAAATAATGTTATTTTCATTAATTGAAAAAAAAATTAATTGTTATAATACTATGTGTACGTGGCTTGAAGCCATATCTATATATAATATGGATTAATCACATTTATTTTTGGCCATAGCACACCACGTATATTTTTATTAAAACCACTGAATTGAGGTTTAAAGGGTCAATTTTGAGTTTAATTTTTATGAAAATATTTCTTGAAATAGTGTTTTGTTAATTCGTTTTACCTTGATAAACAAACATTTATCAGCAAGTGCAATATCAAGAATTTTGGGAGAAGTGTATGTTGTTTATGAAATAAGTATCATCGTATTTACTTAAGTTTGTTATACTAATAAATATTAGATAATATTATATTTCAAGGAATAATTTAATAAAAGTCAAACATTACAATTTGCCCTGAAATGTTTAGATCGAAAGGAATATATTATATTTTACGATAGTTCGTTTCGTAGTATTTATAATTTGTTTTCTGTATTTAATGGTATTATATAAATGTATATAGATATATGAAAACTTAACACATGAATTATTGAATACCAAATGAAAATTAAACGAAGTTTATCTTATTTATTTACTTATTTGTGTATTCTTTGTTTTTCTTCTAATTTATTTTGTAAAAGATTGTTCAAAATCTAAAACATTATATTTGACAGGGTTATACATATATATGATGCAATTTGTGTTTATACATGTATACCTTTGTGAAATGTACACATCCACACATACACATGGTAGTCGCTTTAATTTGATTATATATATATATATATATATATATATATATATATATATATATATATATATATATATATATATATATATATATATATATATATATCAGTTTATGAAATGAACTGGAATATTATGTGTGAATTAAATCATTGTTAATAAGGTGTCATATTTGTGAAAGCTTATTTTTAATGATGAAATAGAGACAATTATTAAAATTGATCTAAAAGCATTTTCAATATTTAATTACTTATTTTTTCCATTTCTTTTCCTTTAACCTATGTTGGTTAGAAAAGATGAAGTATTGGATGATGTTATGCTATTTAGTATTTTTATATAATTATTTTTTTTATATTGTGATTTGATAATCATCAAATTTTATTGTCAATTAATTATTTTCTAAAACCATATAAATAATAACAGATAGAACGCTTCATATCCCTTTATTTTTTTATCAAAGTTAGCAAATTCTCAATGGGAAACAATTGAATATATAAAACATTTTTTCATTCGTTACAAATATAAAATATATTGAAATTTCAAAGTTTCTTTATTGCACATAAAAAGGTATTTACTTTCCATCTTTCTTAAAAATAATCATAAAAAAAACTAAATCGACATGGTCCCAAAAATTAAAAGAGAAAAAAATGATCATGTACGTTTTTTAAAACAGCTGTTCATATAATGATGCAAAACACACATTATGATATTACATTGTATAAATGGACGTCACTTGAATTTTATCACAATTAATTATATTTTAAATTAATAATTAAAACGATTACTGAATATAAATAACGGAATAAATGTGAAATTAAAAGATGAGAACATCTTTATTCTTAATTTCAATAAATGAAAGGTTATCAAAAAATCGATTAAATGGAAATATTTCACTTTCAATTCGCTGCCTGTGCAAATATTAAAATAAAAAATGAAATACGAACGTCATATTTATAAAAAAAATATGTTCTTCTCATTCATTTTTTTTTATAATTTCGTACATGGAATAAAATTTATTTTAATAATGAGTAAAAATTTTGAATTAAAACATACAAATATTTTCGACCCCGCTGACAAGAAATTAATTTTGAAAAAAAAAATAGTAATTGAATTTTATAAAAGATTTTTAAATTCATTGTTACTAAAATCGATGGTTGAAATAAAACGCACGAGCCGATAACCTTCTTTATATATATATATATATATATATATATATATATATATATATATATATATATATATATATATATATATATATATATATATATATATATATATATAAACATTTTTTTGTTTTTTTTAATTTTTGAATAAAAAAATAGTATTTTCATTTCCTTGGTTGATGTATGTTCACCTGAGGTTTTTGACTATAATTCAATGGCGGTTTTGGACTATGGGCAACTTGAGCTGCTTCTTGAATATATTCAGTAGCATTTTTGGCTGGTGCTCCGCCAACGGTTGCAGGATTCATTGGAATATTGGAAGGTCCAGAAAGACCAGTTACATCTCCTACAATTTCCTTAGATGTCTTATTACCGTGACCTTCCTTATGCTGCGTGATGCGCATACCGCCGGCTTTCACTGATAACAATAATTTACGTGAATAAAATAATTATGACAAGTGCTGGATATATATATATATATATATATATATATATATATATATATATATATATATATATATATATATATATATATATATACATATATGTATAATGATTATAAAAATGAGTCATTTGTAACATCTATAAAAAAAACATATTTTATCTATATTTTAAAAATATGAGTTTTAAAAAGCTTTAAATTCATTGTAGATTGTAATACAATTTAATGATAATAAAAAAATAAAACACGTTTATTTATTATCAAATTTAAGTATTAAGATATATATATATATATATATATATATATATATATATATATATATATATATATATTTGTAAAACTTTTCTATTTGTAGTAATTTGAAATAAATGAGTATGATAAGAATATTATAATTTAAACACGACTGAAAAACAAAATAAAATAATATGAGGAAAAAAACATAAATACTTCAATAAGTATTTAATATAGACTGATAATGAGAATTCAATGAGTACAGAATGCGCACCAGCTGATAGGGCTGTGACATATCGGGTTGTGTGAAAATTGTTTTATCAAAATTTGGATGAGAGCAATATTTAAATAATCGTTTTTAGAGTTGTGCAATTATTGAAAATAATATATAAGTCGTTTTCGTTGACAATTTCCATCAGACATTTTTAGTGAAAGTATAAAATATAGCAATGAGACAAAGAAGAAAATTGATCGAATATATACTTTATATACTTTTGACGATAAAAATGATTAGCTGTTTCAACTCGTACACTGTTTATTAAATAAAATGTTGAAATAAAAAAAGTATTCAGATTAGAAAATGTGATAATTGAAATTTGCGACGTTATCACGAAATGCGCATATAACTTGTTACAATGTTAAATATTGCTTCATAATTAATCCAAGATAGAAAATAATAATAATAATAATTGAATATAAATAG
Source organism: Leptonema lineaticorne (assembly GCA_024500535.1). NCBI lineage: Eukaryota > Metazoa > Arthropoda > Insecta > Trichoptera > Hydropsychidae > Leptonema > Leptonema lineaticorne. The sequence continues at coordinate 3,249,966 of JANIJI010000016.1, read as the reverse complement.
TTGCAAAAAAAAAAAAAGTGCACGATGATGATTAGGTGCAATTTTAATGGCGCAATTGCTTTGTATGGACGGCAACAACAATGTTTCCTTGTGGTATGACATTAGAAAGTGGTTTTGTTTTCAACGATCACAACCGAAAATAACGCTTGTATGATAAAGAAAATTTACCACATCGCCGATGTTGTGTGTAAGTCTTTACATTGACGTGTGGAAAATATCGAAGAGCGATTCGTTTACGGTTCTGGTATCGATGTTAATAAAAATATAAATACCCGCTGGCGGATGGCCGGCCTTCAACTTGGCGGATTCGTCTCCGGATGACATGTCGTTTCGGCGTTCTGACGTCGTGTGTGTGCGAAGCGTGAGAAACGACGGACGAACGCGAGAAGCCGACGCTGATGCAGATGCCCGAAGCCGATATCGTCCGCTACGTGGCCGACGTGGAACAACACGACTGTAGACGATGTAAAAACGTGTACGATATACGTTTACTTGGTATCGAACCTGAAAATTATCACGACATAATTGTCAAAAAACTGTTCACCGCGTTATATAGATGTCACCACTTACGTTAAAATATTATTATTTTATAACTTGTTCCATTAATTTTATTTTATTACATATTTTCAAAGAAAAAAATTACATGTTTGTATATTATAATATTTAAAAATCATGATATATAAATATTAATATAGATTAAAAATTTAAGCGTTCATCAAAAGACAGAAACATCAATGTCAGATATAATATTAAAAAAAAACTTTGTTTTTCATTATTTATAGCAAAAATAAAATCGTATTGAAAATATATATTTTGAATAGAATATAAAAGCAAATCAAAAAATATAACTTTTACAACTTTAAATTTTAAATAGTTCATCAAAAGATATGACTTAATGATAATGTCAACTGTTTGTTTGATAGTTTAACTACACCATTTTCCATTTTATTTTTACACCAATTTCTAATATGTATAATATTTTCGTTTATTGAATAAGATTTAATTTTTTTTCCACCAGTGTATTGTTAATATTGTATTATATAACCTAAAATTGTAATTTAAACTAGCTATATTTTTGGGACAATTCATTGAGAATTTCTTACATTCCTAGGAATGCTTGGAAATAAAATTGTAAAATCAATCTATAAAATCTTAAAGTATAGACCTGTAATTTATTCATCTTATAAAACGAATATTTGTGGTTTTATCGTTTTTCAGTTTTTCTCTGAAATAATCGCTATTAATTACAAAGTGGAAATTGTTCGTTTAATATTGTAACTGTTTACATTATTATAAAAGATTAATTTTAATTAACCACCATATGATTATGAAAAAGTTTTTGAGATGAAATCAAATTTACAATGAAATACCATTAATTACGTCGTATTTGTGATGTGATCGAGTTTGGACTCATTTATAGTGCCGGCTTAAAATGTACAGTTTTCAGATAATATCTTATTTATAGCATATAAATTCGTTGCGTTTTGAATGTATTATCTTATAAATTGTTTTATTTATTTTTTGGTCTCATTAAATTATATTGTAATTAGAAACAAACAATATAATTGTTTTTGAAATAATGTTAAATACACAAAGATTAATTTGAATGTATAAATATTATATGAATATGATTTAATAATTGAGAAATTTTTATTTGTAGAATAAATCTTAACAATTCACTGTAAATAAATTTTTGAGTATGCCGAATTTTTATTGTCCATAAACTATATTTTTTACGATCCACTATATGTTTAATATTGTATATAGAAACGCAAAAAAATAATATAATACAATTTTGACATTTTCGTGCAAGAAGTACATTTTAAAAATTGTTAATTTTGAATTAAAGAAACAAACAAAGGCCCATTTTTCATTGTAATACCATATTTTTTTTTTTTGGAATATAATCTCATTTTAAAAAATCTAAATATTATTGATGGAAATACATTTGAATAAATGTCAACTTACGACGAATCGCAGGGATAAAAAACACAAAAATTATTAATATTATATATATTTGAAACAATTAACATATTTTTGTATAAATAAAATATATTAATATAACTATGGAATTGTTAGACCAGTACAAAAATTAAATTTTCTACTTTCGCGAAAAGTTTCGTATCGAACTTTTGAAACTTTTGCCTTTTGTAAAAGTCAATTTCATGCATAAAAAAATACCTGAAGTTTTTATATACCTTTGAAACTTGAGAAAAATTGTTTCAAAATTGTCAAGTGACTATTTATTTTTATAATATTTAAACAATGTTAGCATTAAATATGTATTGATACAGTTTTCAGTTTTAGGATACAACTTTTTTTTAGAATTGTTGTCAAATATTGTTTTTATTAACCCTTTGCACTCGAGAGGTGCCGTTTGATCATCACTTGGATTAATGCAAAAACTTGATGCAATAATCCAAATTTCTATACTCATCTGTATAATATTATAGAGTGAAATCTAAATTTCTACTCATTCTGTATTATAAAGTGAAAAATATTTTTTTTTAAATAGAGAGAAGATTTTCTTATATTAAATTAATCCATAACTATGCAGCTACAAACCAAACTGCATTTCGGCATTGAAATTTTAATTTTTTTAAATTAAAACTTGACAATCCTGCTAAAAGAATTACTAATTAAAATTTTTAATCCTTGTGTATACGAAATACTAAAAAGATTATGCAGATCAGCGGTTCCCAACCTTTTTTCATTAGTGTACCCTTTTAGTTGATTGTCTCCTCAATGTATACCCCTAATACACACACACACACACACTATATATATATATATATATATATATATATATATGTTATATAGCAGAGGTCGGCAACCTCGTCATTTAAAAGAGCCAAATAAGGTAATAAACAATAGAAATTCGTTTTAAGAAACCATTTTTTTTAATTCAGAAAGTTGTATAGTACAAAGTCGACAGTTGGAGTACTTTTCTTTTTTTTGTTGCTCGTTCCGTGAAAATTTATTTTTTATATTATCCGCCATTATTATTTTTTTGCGTACCCTTAAATTGTCTCTCACGTACTCCTAGGGGTACGCGTACCACAGGTTGAGAACCGCTGATGTAGATTATTATATCTCAATGTACTGTTTTTAAGAAAATTTCTGAAATGGTGAAAACTTTTTTCAGGTTTTAAAATTTATTCAATAAATCCATATATTCCAGGGGTAGCAAACCGGTCGATTGCGAAGCCAATTTTGATCGATCGCGTGCAATATCTTGACTTATGACCGTATACATGGACATAAGTGTTTTATGACAAATGAAATCATAACATCTCTATAAATGTTTACCTAATTAGAATTAATAAATATTGTTAACAATTATTCATGTTATTTTAATTCCCCTGGACGTAAGTTTTAGACTTAGACTACGCGTATATGACAACAAGTAGATTGTGACACATTTTTCAAATAAAAAGTCGATCTTACGTACACAAAAGTTGGCCACCCATGATATATTCTATATAAAATCATCAAACAGTAGAGAACACTGCGAAATATCTCAATGGTTTAAAATTATATTTCTTATAAAATCTTGATGTTTATCATATTATATAATAAGTGAAACGTTAATTAAAAAAAATATTTTTTCACATCACTAATCGATCATGAATTTTCATGATGTAACGACTGGAAATTGGTTTTTCATTACATAATGAAGTTATTAGGAGAAATTTGCAAGATTCGCCATATGATCATTCTAGTCTGATTAATAAACGCGTATCGTTTACCGGTTTCCGGTCTTTTCAGGATACCGGACGTGTTTTTCATCCTTTGTTCGCGGTCTATCTCAAAAGGATGTATTTGTGGCCAATTCGTGTTTTTCACCACCAGAAATCAACCAAAATCACCCCCCACCCCTCCGCAAACCAAACTCCTATGCGATTCGTTGTAGACAACCCCCTCCATTTTCCCCCGGTTTGCGCTTTGTGGCACTTTAGTTGTCAAAAAGGGAGCGTGGGTGTAGGACGCGCTTTTTGTATGCTTGCATCCCCCCCCCCTCTCTCTTAATCGGGGACGGTTCGAACCCTGTGCGTCAGTGCGTTTCGGTTTTAAGTATTATCTTTATTAATAACGGAAAAGAAAATATCCGTTATTATTATTATTATTATTATTAATGACAATTTAAATCGTGTGTTTCGTCCTTCGATGAAGCAACAAGTCGTTACGTGGCGAGGTACGATATTGCAAACGAAATACGCTCATATGTATTATGTGAATAAGGGTAAATATCGTATGAATTTCGTTATTTAAAAAAAATATGTATCGTGAATCATCACAATATCGTATTTAAAAATTTTGTTTTATTCAATTTCAAAGAATATATATATATAAATATATATTAGTATATTGACATCGATCAATATTATAGATTCTCAAATAGGTTTTTTGGTGTTTTCAAACACATGTATTAATCAATAGGTTATAATAATATTGAATTTTGGTCTTAAAATTTTTCAATGATAAAAATGATGACGTTTTCTAAAGTACATGATTATCTCGTATTCAATTTCAATAAAATTTTTAATATGTGTACACTAATTTTGTATGTGATGCAATATGAATCATATGGAAAAATAATGTACAATATAGTTGTGACAAATAAGTGCAATTGAAATATATTATAAATATAGTACGTAAAATTTTATGATTTCAACATAGTAATGTTTTTTTTTATTACAAATTTTCTGATAAAGAAATATTTTAATGAATATTACGATATTAACTACCGTGATTTTCCGATGGTAAAGCACATTTTCGCGTATTTGTAATTAAAAAAATATTTTCAAATAAATTTACATAATATTTTCGTTTCAAATTGATATTTGCATTTTGAAGGATCCGAAAACAACAACTTTAATCTAAAAGAAATACTGCACTACCGATTATTTTTTTTAATATTATATTTTCGTTTATAATTTAGAATTTTATAATGAATAATTTTAAATTATTTTCTGGAAATTTTTCAATTTTATTATTATATTTTTGAAGCGTAATTTTTATATTAATTTTAAACTTGTTTTTTTTAAATATTTATTTTTATTATTCTTATTAAAATACAGCATATCTTTAATAAAGACAATGAAGTAACTTTTTTTGTATAAAACTAAATTAATTTTCAATTAATTAACATAAATAGTTTTATTAATTTTTTTTTTCAATTTATAAAATAATAAACAATAAATAAATACTTTTTCATTTTAAATATTATATTTATATCTTTCATTGTCAATCGATTGTCAAATTTAGTTCAATAATTTTATATAAATTTGAAATGATTTGAACGAATATTCTATGTGCACATATTTTTTGCGATATTCATTATTAATATTCATATACCTAGACAAGACACACTTTGAGAATCTTTGGTTTTATTTCCATGGAAACGGACGATGCTTGCTGACCTCCGTTCGTTGCGTTGGCGATGGTGTTAGAATTCTAAAATCGAACTCATCTTAAAAATAAGATAAATTTCCTTTTATATAAAACTTATGCAATACACTTGCACATCATTCGTTATATAAGTATTGCACGTATAAAAGTTCTAAAAATATTTTCGTAAATTATTTTTATTCACACATTTCAAAGTTTCCCAATCGTCAAATTCAAAATGAACTCACACAAGTTTTTAGAATGCGATTCAAAATATAAAATAATTTTTAATTCGATAATCGAAGAATTATTATTATATTTTTGTTTGAAAAACTTTGCTCTATTATAAATATCGAACCAATCACTGTTCGATGATAGTTTTCTTTTATTATTATCTTTTCGAATGAAAATCCTAAGCTTTATGTTATACAGAAATGATAAGGAAGATCAATGAAAATGAACGGAAATTCTAGATATTATTCTGACAATTTTCATCTTTTTATTTCTTTCGTATATACTCTTAATAATAATTTAGAAAACTCTATTTTTGGATTAGGATCATAAGTAGAAAAGAATATTCTCATTCTATTTAATTCAATTTATGTTACGTATTATTATATATAAGTGATTTTTTTGCTTTCACCATTGAACACAAAGAGAATTAAAAATAAACTAAAAAAGTTTATTTCTATCTATTTTTTTTAAAAGTAGGATTAATTAAAAATATATTTATATAAGTCAGTATGGTAATTTTATTTTTGTTATGTGTGAAGAACTAAACAGGTGCTTTACAAACTGGGTGTGAAAATATATAAAAAACCTTTACAAAAATATCATAAATTATTAGCGAGAATATATATAATAAAAAGGTGTGTACTTCTAACGATCTAATACACACGATGTACCCTTGTGCGAATCCGCACATGGGTCCACTTGTATGATTATAATTGATAAAATTATAAATTGCACACTTTTGTTTGTATTTTTTCAGATATACCGGATAATCGAGAGTCAACACCAATTTTAATATTAGTAAATTTAAATTGTTTAACAAATATATATTTAAAATAATATAATCTTTTTCATTATTAAAAAATGTATTTGCCAAATTCGTCGTTTATATTAGGCTTAAATATTTTCGTGTAAAACGGTTGTTTTTTTATTGTTAATATAATAATAAATATTAATATTTAAATTTTACAAACGATGCGTTTAAAATACAGATAAATAAATAAATAAACAAACAATGCAAACTAACGTGCAAATCGACGCCAAAAATCTAAGGCCATCGCCAGACCACAGGCCACGAGGAAAAGGAACAAGACTTACAGTCGAGGTAGGATTAAATTTACTTATTAAATGTTCAAATGAAATATCCAAAGATAAAATCTTCAAGAATAATCAAAATTAAAAATTTCAAATTTTCCATCTCTTCTATAGATAGATAGAAATAATATTAAAAATGATATTCTTTTGAGATTTCCTTTTTGGATTATGGCGACTTTCTTGATTTCTTTTGGAAATAATATAATTTATATGCGATTCACTATAAATCGTATTAGAGATTACAAATTATTCATGATTAATGAAATTTTGTATCCCAAAATATATAATTGAATTTAAATTTCAGATGGCCAATTCACTTATTATATGATTGAAATTATTCTGCTTAAATATATAGGCAATACATAAAAATTCAGCTTATAATTTGACGTATTATTCCTTTTCATTTTTTTTAAATAACATAAATCATATATATATATATATATATATATATATATATATATATATATATATATATATATATATATATATATATATTTATATATATATATATATATATATATATATTTATATATATATATATATTTATATATATATATATATATATATATATATATATATATTTATATATATATATATATATTTATATATATATATATATATATATATATATATATTTATATATATATATATATATATATATATATATATATATATATATATATATATATATATATATGACGATATATAAAATTATTTTATTCGATGTTTTACATTATGAGTTTTGTTTTTTAATCGTAATTAGGTCTCATTTTTTTATTTTTGAAAAATAATTATACTCCTTTTAATCCTTTCTTCAGTGAATTAAAAAAGACCGAAGAAGACGTACACTTTAAAGAAATTAGTCGCAAAATGAGACGAAATTCGAATCTTGTCCTTGTTAAATTCAAAATTTTGTATTAAAATCTTTTCTCAAGCCTAAATAAAAAAATAATAACTTTTCATTATAAAAAAAAATATTTATTATATATAAAGTACCAACTTGAATAATATTTTTTTTAATATGAAATTATTGTATTCGTTAATTATATGTAAATATGTATAGTATGTCATTATATGAAATAATGTAGGGCTTTATACAAACCGAAAGCTCGTACAAAATTTTAATACAATATCATTAAATTCGGCCTTGGATATAATTACAGAATACGTATATTAATTTAAATCCGCGTATATATTTATATATAACCACTATTATCTATAAATTTCTCAATTTTTTTATCTAATGTAAACCAAATATTAAATTGTGTTTTTTAAGGATATTATTAAAAAATATATTTTAATGTGACTAAAAGCGGTAAAGAAGGGATCTCGTGATAATTTTTTGAGTAAAATAAGAAAATGTTTATTGAATAAAGGTGGAGAAAAATTGAAAAAAAATAAATTATTATTTATATGATTTTTACAGATTTTGGATTATTTTCTTCTTAATTAATACAAATTATAATTTTGAACATGAACGAGTTATTTAACGTTCATTGATTTTTCTAGTCATTCATTTAATATATTTTTAAAGATTTCAAAAATATCATATTTGAATTATAAATTCGTTATTACTGCATTTTATTTAATATAAAAATTATATATTGAAATTTTAAAATAAATATGATATAACTTTAGACAAAAACGAGGACGTGTCAAATTCACGAGAAAAAAAACGATATGTCTAATTGTTGGATATAGAGCTAACGACTCAACTAAAAAAGGGAATAAAATAAAATTCAAAAAAAGTGGCTTTGATTCGAAAAGGCTATTTATAAGAATATATTATATAGTTTAAATATATATTTGAGAATGAAGAAGAAATTTATATACATGTATTGTATTTTATATGATGAATAGGTTTATCGATAAGAAATTTGATGTGTATATAAAAAAAATATATATATAGAATGTATTAAAAATGAATTATTTATATTTCCATCATATTGATTCCGTTTGTTATCGTAAAATATCGAAAATAAACGATGCGATTATTAAAATTTTATGTTTTTTAATGTAAATATCGTATAAAGATGTGATTATTTCGCGCATGTTTACGGTCGCAGAACAATAAACGTATAATAGAATTACACGTTGGAGGCACCGAAGGATAATTTAACAGGATTATTTTCATATTTTCCGAGTCCTTTATGCGGTGTATTTACGACTTTTTAACACCTCTTAGTTACCTTAACAATTATGTAAATTTGCAAGTCGTTCGCGATTTTACACGCGACGTGTCTTTTTATTCATTGCACAAACTGAATAGAATCGTTCGCAAGATTTGAAATATTATAAAAATATATACTAAAAACTCTTAAAATAAAAGATTAGTTTATTTTTACATAATTAAAAAAATAAAGTTGCTATTATTTCATTATAATTATGTATATATATTAGAATATATTTATGATATTTTACTGTATTATATAAATAGATATTATTATTTTTTATTTAATCCGTTTTAAATAAATAAAAATGTAGAAATGAATTTTTAATAAATATGAATGAAATATATGGTTGTTTTTTTTTTTACGGCAAACGTTTCGTGTGCGTAAAATAAGAATTTATCTATTTTTATAACCAATGATTTTATTCAGGACGTCTGAAATAATCCGTAATAAATTATTATCGGTCGATTTATTTTTAGGATCAGGATGTTTACATAGAAAAAGTTTTTCGCGGAAAAAAAATTCACATACACCGTATAAATTGCCCCCCCCCTATTTTTCCCGATCGGGCGTGTTTTGATATTTTTCTTCGTTTTGAAAATTGTTTTAACGTCGGCTTTCGGACTAAAATAAAAATAAAAAATAAATCATGGTAAAAAAGGAGTAAACAACGTCTCAAAAGGCGAAGGGCATAATTGTCATAAAAATAAACGGCCTATTTTTGTACGTATATCTTTTTTTACTCTTCGGCAACTTTTCCTTGAAGATTTTCAACTTCTTTCCTTTTTTCACACTTATTTTTCTTCTACTTTGTTTTCATAAAAAACGAAAACAAATTTTACGTCCACTGACTGTCATGTCGCATATTTTATTGCTTTTTTTTGTTTTGTTTGTTTATTTCACAAAAATCATTTTATTGAAAAGCGAAATAAAACTTTAAATATTTATGATGCTTTCTATAAAATGATTATTCTGTCATATAATAGAAATTATGATTTACACGATACCAAAATAATTTAATATATAAAAATTAAATATCATGAATAATAAAAAATAACATAAAATATTGAATATGCAATATATTATATAAGAAAATAATGGAAATTTCATATTAAAATTTTTGCTAAAAACGAGAGTTGAGAACCACCAATAATTACCTTTTATTTTTTCCTTGAAATGTAAATTTTATCTTTACATAAACGAACTTTTTTGCACTTTAATTATGAATAAATTTATATTCAGCTTTGAAAACCGACTTTTGGCATAAAATATTTTCAACGTAATATATATATATATATATATATATATATATATATATATATATATATATATATATATTGCAAAAATTTAAATTAAAGCAAATAATTCTCATCTTAATATCACATTCAACGCTTATTTCGGTATAATTATATTTTTCATCATAATTAAACAAAGACAAAATGTATTCATATAAATTAATTAATATCATACATATTAAACGATTGTATAAAATTATTATTTTTTAAATAACATAACAAAAGTTTATTTATATATTTCGTGTAATTTTCATTAAAATTTATATAATATATATTAATCTTGATTCAAACACTTTTTTATGATTTAAAAATCACGATATAGCAAGGTTATTTATTTATAGATTTTTTTAAATTATATTAAATTCTACAGTTAAAAATAAATATCGTTATTCAGTCGCCATTTTATCAAATCGATTTTTCTATTAATATTTATATACCTAATATTAATCTTTCAAAAATAAATATAACACATATGTATTTAAATATATTAAAAATTAATAAGTTTGTTTTGTGATATATGATAAAAAATAAATATTTATAATTTAGTTGCGTAATTATTATTATTTTAAATAGATCGGTTTTAAGAATATTTCGAAAGAAATTTCTACAAAATAAAAATTATAATATGATATATTACAGAATTGTAGTGCATACGGTTAAATATAAATTGAACACGAAATGTTTGAGAAAGTTGGGTTTTAACACAACGTAACAGTTTCGGTAGCTCATTCGCGAAATGCTACAGTTTAATCTTTAAACCACAAATTTATACCAGAGCATGTGTGTACATGTATGATAACACTTTTTTTTTCGGTAAATTTATATTCAGCCCTGTGCCTACTGCAGTAACGAGAATATTTTAATAATTAACAAATTCGAAAACCATTCTCATTCTCTTTTCCATGCTTCGGAATTAAATTCGATAAAATGGCTTTTGAGCGAATCGAACGAGACGCTTTTCCGAAACTAATTAGGCGCAACGGAAACAAATCCCCATTTAGAGCAAAAGGGACATCTGGAAACTTAAAGATCGAAAATAATCTTCAGGGTTCGTCTTTTTCTACTATATATATATATATATGCTATATATTGTACGTATACGTTTTTCTCCCTTTTTTGAGAACCATTGTTTTCCATCGGATAGTGGAAAAGTGTACGACGAAGAGACAATGAGTTCAGCGATTCGGAAAAGGTTGTAGATTAAGGTTTCCTTTCTCTTCCGTATACTCGAATCGAGGAATCGCCACACTAATGAAGAACTTAGTGTTCCGTGGAAACTCTGAAAATTTTCGAGACGATTGAATAGTATTATTTATTATACAAAAGTTTGGTGTTTCGACTTGGAATTAAACTTACTGTCTGTGGACATTTATAAATGTCCATCGTTTTTCTCTTCTTTCTCATTTCTTTCAAATCTGTTAGAATTTATTACTTTAAATCTGGTATCTGTATTATGATTGATGTTTGCGCAAATTCTCGATTGTATCGTTTTATATTTTCAGTTTTTTTAAATAATAAATTAAAAAAAATACAATTCAAAAATACATAATTTAACACTTTAATTGATTCTAGAATTTATTTTGATTCTCAAGTTTTATTTTATAAGAATTTGATTGAAATGAATAAAAATATTTTATTATTTATATTCCAAATACATTTTTAGTTATAATAAATTCATTCCTATTTATTAATATTAAAGTTTAATCTTGAAATAATTTCAATCATATTATTATTATAATTAAAAAAGTGTTATATTAGTAAACATTATTCATATAGAACGATCTTTCAATATTAAAATATTTTCGTTTCATTTTTACGCAATCCATAAATGTGTATATTTGATTCTGTAGCATTTTTTTTGCGTTCATTCGTCCGATTGTTTTGATATAAATTTTATAAACTTTTAACCGTTTATGTGGGTGTATTAATAAAAATTTGTTATTCAATGGCGAAAACGGTAAACGAGTTTTTAAAGAAAACCCGAAGCAAAGAAACTTTGTCAAGATTCGAATAAGCCGAATAAAGTCTCCTTTTTAATTGAAAATACGTTTGCGTCGACTTTTACCTATTATTTTTGTTTATGTTGCGGTTTCCTTATATATTTCTGAAATATTATATTGAAACACACTTTTATATATTAAAAATGTTAATAATTAATTTAATTTTAAATTTTTAATTCACTGTTAAAACAATCACTATAATAATGTATATTATTTAAGTACAAAATATTTTAGATTATTTTAGCTATTATTATTATTATTGCATTATGATGTGAAAAATATTTGATTTCAAAATATATATATATATATATATATATATATATATATATATATATATATATATATTTAATATTGTATATATTCTATTATAATATAAAATAGATTTTTTTATATTTATATGTACGCCGTTAAAAAAACAAAAACAAATATAACAAACAAAGATAAGAAGACATAACGAGAAAAGTACGAAAAAGGATAAACAGTTTGATAAATTTTCCCATTAACGACCCGGGATAATCTCGTCCGTTAAATATGTATAGAAAAGGCATGGGAAAAAAAAACACCTGTTACTGTCACGAATTTTATTGAAAAACGATTCGATTCAACTCTGAATTCGATCAATTTATATATATATATATATATATAAATACGATATATATATATATATATATATATATATAAATACGAGAAAAATAAAATTTCATCGACGTTAATTCGATTCAGCGTCTATTTTCATCTGCGGCCTTTTAACCATAAACGGATTAATTGTGCATTACAAATTGAAAATCGGATTATTCAGATTTATTTCTCGTTACTATAAAACGAAATTATTACTAATATTATTCGTTAATTTTATATATTATTTAGCATATTTAACGAATGGGTTATTTTAGGTAAGGTTTCTGTCGTATATTGCATACGAACGTTGGTACAGGTATGCTCGTTAACATTATTCGATTTTCTTATAGGTCAACCAAATAATTGAATAGTGTTCCTCGATGGAGACACCTACGGATCCAATTTCAGGGCCAAGTTGTTCCCACGGGATCCGGTCGATAACTCGTCTTGGTCCCGTCAAAAAAAAGAACCCTTTCCGATCTTTTGACTGGAATTTATTTTTGTCAACAGACCGATTCTAATCGAACGGTTCGTTCACTTCATACGTTTCAAATAAGACTTTGAAGGATTATATACATATATATCGTATTTTGAAAATATCCGTCATATAATTTATACTATCAATTCGATAAAAATGTCAAAGAACTTATTTTGCAATCTGTTAAAATTATAATAATATTTATTTTTGTACGTAGAAAAAAAGCAAACAAGATCTATACATTATATATTTTTTATGTTCATATAATAAAGCAATTTTATTTTCACTGTATATTACTTACATTAGAAGTACGTTATAAAATAAAATTGTTGGAAATTAAATATCTAAATTGATTACAATATTTTTCTGGATTAATATAATAAATAATATTGAAAATTTTGAGTATTATAAAATATATACGAGCGTATAAATTAGTGATTTTTGAAATCACACGTACAAATATAATCAGTGCTATTCAATTTTATCGGTTATTGATAAAATTATATCTAAAGTAAATATATAATTATAAGTAAAATTTTTTATAATTTAAAGTATGTATATATCATTATCATATTTTATAATTAAATATTAAATAAATTTAGAAAAATAATTAAAATCGTTAACTAACTAAAATTATATGATATTTGTTTTATTATTTTAGATTAAAAATTAAAAAAAATATATTGTGTGGTTTGAAATAGATTTTTAAAATATCTGTTGATATATGAAGGTAATGTATGTCAATTTTCAAAGATACGTACGTTCAATATTGAACATTACGATGTGGAACACCAATTTATAACATTTTGAAAAAGCGTGTTGCATCATCATGTCAGTAAATATGTGAACGTAAAAGTTTTCCACAGGTCGAGGCGGAAAAACTCGGTCACTGGCAACATATTTATAACGTAATATATATATATATATATATATATATATATATATATATATATATATATTATATAATTTCCATCTAGATTAAAAACTAACAATATTTATACGCAGCTTAAAAAACATAAAAAAATATTATGGTATTCGCGTGCACGAAACAATGTATTTTTTTGTATAATCGTATTTCATTCTTTTCTCGTTATACGAAAACGCATAAAATTTTCCCGAGCGAAAATATCGATGATTGAAAATGTTTTTCGCATCCGAAAATTTTCCGCGCTTAGATATGAACGTTAACAAACTTTCTGTAAATTCTGCAACTGATTGTTTGCTATTTCTTGTATATTCAGTACATTAATTTCAAGTATGTTCAGCGTTTTATGAATTTTTGTTTATTGTTCAATATTAATGTTAAAAGTTGCGGGTATATTTTCGAGATTTCGTAATTCTATAAATAAGAAGTTAATACAACATAAAATTTGGCGTTTTCAAATTTATGTATTAGTATTTTTTTCTAATTTTCTCATGAAAACAAATACTAATTATTATATGAGCGATGATAATTAAATAGGTCTTGGTAAAAATTATTAATGTTTTTTTTTGATAGTTCGTATTATATTTTTTCTTATATAGAAATTTAGTTTGAAAAGTTTAAATAGCCTAGTTTGTATAATTTGTTCGACATTTGGTTCTAAAAAAATTGTTAAATTTTATTTTATAACAAAAAATATTAATCGAATTGTTACTTTATTTGAAAATAATTTATTATTGTGCTGATATATAATACATGTTTCATAATCTCATAAGATATCGATTTGAAATTATTTTTTTTTTTACATTAAGATATTAGCTTTATTTTTTAGTTACAATTCTTATTTCGTGTTTTTTGCTCTTTGCACGTGGTTCAACGCCGACTAAAATCGTTCGCCCAAATTGAATTTCTATCCATTTTTACATTTTTTGAATGCGTCCGTTTCGATTTTTGCTCCTTTGACGACAAAAAGCGGTCAAAAGTTTTTCAGCAAAAACGGTCACGTGTTCGGAACAATGAGCCTTTTCGTCCTTTTGCGCTTTTTTTCTCCTCTCGTTTCTACTTGTCGTCGCATTTTTTCCCTTATATTTTCGCCTCCATTGTCCTTTGTTGGTAGCATAAAAAAAAACGACGAAAAAGGATAACAAGGAGCACGTACTGTTATACGAGTGCTTCGTCCGTTGGATGCTGTGGATGATGAAGGAAAAGCGGAAAACTAGACCGCGATGAAGAAAATGGAAAAAAAGACAGAACGACACTCACAGGAACTGCTTTGTTCAGTGAATGTCTTCATGACTTAATTTGTGAGCAAAAAATAAGTATTCAAACGTGTGAAATTACTTTTAACAATGAAGTTTTAAATTGAAGTCGAATTTTTTATTATATAATGTTGAAATTTTATTTTTAATAAAATAAAAATAAATTTTTATACATCATATATTTATTAATTAAAATATGTAACAAATGAGAAATTGAAACACGATGTAGATATTTTAAAATTAAACGAAACATAAAATATTGAACAAACAAACAAAGCCTGCGATCCGGGAAATTTCTGTTAGTTTATCAGATCGTCCGATTATACAGCGTAACCCGAAATTTATGAGCGATTTATTTATTCGCGGACGAATATTAATTACAGTCGGTCGTAGACGCGATAAATTTCAACCATTTCCAGCGCGGTCGATAATGGCGAAAATCCAATTAACGATATCCGGAATACAATTCCGGTGTCCAGAATTCGGACAAATTGCATTCGGACAAAGAAAAGGCGACGACGGTCACAAATAATAATGGATATGAAGGAAAATGAAAAAAAGAGGATATATATATATATATATATATATATCGTTTCCGACCCGGTCGGTTCCGGAAAATCGTGATCGGCTTACTATCCGGAACGGACTTTACGGCCGGAATGTTAATGAAATTATTATTCCGGTTAGCTTTAACCTCAAGTTCACACGTTTCGACTATAAAGATCTTATCGCTAAAGCGTATCTATGATAATGCATGTTCGCTTTTTAGGTCAATTTGCCTTATACGTATTAAAAAAAAAAGTATTAACCGATTCAGAGATTTTTAAAGTTTTTTAAAGTCGCGGGTCGCAAAAAAATACATATATTTTGTTTTGATCGTGAGCGGTTTATTAAAAAGGCTGCGTTTTGTTTTTATGATGAAAAATTCGCGTTGAAAAAGTAATATATAATATTTCATATTAATTCGTTTGAAAAAATTATGCGTAACGAACATAATATTGGAGAAAATTAATTTATTGTTTTTTAATATAAGATTAACTAGTCATTTTTTAGATTTTGTTAATTGTTATGAATTTTCGTTTACAATATAAATAAATTAATATTTTTATCATATTTTTTTTAACAAAAAATAAAATCAAATAAGAAATTTTAATTCTGATATATATATATATATATATATATATATATATATATATAATACATTTCATGGTAACTTTTATTAAGATGATCTAAAAATGCTAAGTTTTTGAAATATCGCATGAAATTTCATTCTGATTTTTTGCTTTCCAACTTTTCCTATTATTCACTTTTTGATCATAAATTTACTGTTTTTCTTTAAATTATAAAAGATGTGATATAAATTTTCTAAATATTTCCACTCTGAAGTTTACTTTATATTCGAGTTATATGTCTATTTTAATAAAATAAAAAATATTAAATTATTGTTTGTTAAAAAACACAATATTAATTTATACTATATATTTTAATTAGAATCCAAAAAACTATTACGTAATTTATTAATTTTTAAATATATTATTTATAGATGAAAATGTATGTTTTTAGTTTTATTTTCTTAAATTATGAATAAAATAGCGAAAAATTGAGTATATATATATATATATTCAATTTTATCTAGTATTTTTGAAAAACTCGTATATTAAGAGAGTGAAATATATTCAATATGAAATCCTGCACACGTATGCATTTTTTTATCTTTTGAGGACTCATTTTTTTATTTATACACCGATATGAAAAGGTTTTTCACGTTTTAATGCAATAGGGAATTTATATTGAATTAATCTTATCACGTAGATCTGTGAAACGAGCAACGTACGCATTCACATATCTATCAATATATGTTTTATATTGTGCCCGTGAATTTGAGCATGTGTGCGCTAGTAAAGCGTATTATATAAATATTTATATATAAACGTGTGTGCGTGTGATATGTAGCATAACGAAAATTGCCAATTTAACGGCTCACCAATTGCCCCGCTAAAGGAATTATTATGACTGACTTAACTACGTGAACAGAAAACCTAACTTAAGTATTATTCGACTTTTTTATTTTTATTTTTATTGAACGTGCATTCATCCCTTAACGGATCAAATGAAAGATTTTAGGATTTTTGTGAAAACTTTTCAATCGATCATGTCCGCAGCTGCAGTATTCAATCAAATTATTATAAGTTTTAACGACGATGAAAAATCGATATACTATTGTGATCAAAAAGTGAGACGAATTTGTCATTTAAAACTCCCGAGCATTAGGAAGGAAGGTAAATTGTATTTCTTTCCTAGGTTAGTAGGACTGTTTATAACATTTGCCAAACGTCTGTTTGTCAAAAGGTTTGATTATCTCTGAGTTACACGTGTTTTTATAATTCTTGGTTCCTTCATCGCGATTATACATTATGTCATACTGCATTTATTCTTCGCGACTTTTTTGCCAAAAACTCGACTCATATCGTTCCGCAACCACCGTATTCGCCTGATTTGGCTCTGTGCGACTTCAGTCTATTCAGCAAATTCAAAAGGCCAATTCGAGGACTCCGTTTTGGCACGATTGAGGAGATAAAAACTATTTCTAGGACTGGAAAAGTACATAAAAAATTTAATCATAAATTTGAAAACATAATAAGTATGGTATATTGAATATAGTAATCTGTATAGATTTAATAAAATATCGTTTTTAATATATTAGAATAAATAAAAATCGTATAGAAATTCATTTAACACCCCATTTGTTTTTCGTATTCACTTCTGGATTTCTTTTCATTCGCAACAATAGCATTGAGAGTTTCATTATGATGACTTAAATCGAGCGAAAACTCACGAGATAAACAAATAAATAAATAAATAAATATATATATATATATATATATATATATATATTTAAGAGAAAAACTGATGAGTTTAACCTTGGACAGTGACAAATAAAATCGTATGTATGTCATATAATATTTATTTTATTTTAAGGGTTGCTTTTTTATAGGAACAACAAAGAATGAAATTTAACGTTGTAGATTGAGAGTAAAGAAATAAATCAATATACGGAGTCTTTAATGTCGTATTTTATTCCAGAAAATAAAAAAAAATGATCACATCAAAATCGAAAATAAATATGCGATGTTTTATAATAAAATCACTTTGTTCCTTTATTGAATTTTTGATTTTTTTTATTTAGAAAGATTTTCTTTGTCTTTCAATCGAAACTTGTCTTCCAGAAATGTTTGCAAAAAATTGGAATTTTTCAATACGATATATTTTCCTGTATTTTCGGGTCCGTTTTTTCTTATTTATTTTCTATTAGCTGAATTTTAATTTTCATATTTAAAATTTTTTATTTTTTTTATTTTTATGTCTATATATTCATTACTCAACTCTCTCACGTTTTATATCATTTATTTGCAAATCATTTTCGTTTCAATATAAAAACGCAGTAGCGTAACGATTTTTTTTCCACCCCGCGGTCGATTTATAATGGAAATTCGGAATCGTTTCGGCGACAAATCGAGTGTACGAAATGTAAATTTTACATTAAATATCGTTATAATTTCCATTCCCTTTTCGTATAGAATATACGAAAAGAAAAACGCGAAAAATACGAACAAACAACATGTATAATACAATGTCAGATGTAAATGTGTAAACGTCGTTCAGGCGAATAATGTCGGATGACAGCTTCGTTTTCGACCAGAAAAATGTTTTCAATTTTTTTCCCCCTCAAAAAAAAAAAAAACATAAAGTAAAATAAAACAACATCCGCAGAATTAATGTATCGCTAAAGTATACGGGTATATTTTTTGGTATATTTCCAAATGAATATATAAATTGGAACCGTCAGTACGGATTAATGAAATCGTTGATTTATATGAAATTCAAATTAATTTATATCCATTGAATTTTAATATATTGATCAATTCGTGATATATTCGTGATACCATATATTTAAATTGTATTTTATACTGGGTTTATTATATATGAAAAAATCGTTATTTTCTGTATTAAAAATTTAGAACAGATTAATATTTTATAAAAAAACATATTTTATTCTATTAAAAATTTTAATATTGAACATATATAAAAATATTATTTTTTATCATTAAAAAAAAAGATTTGATGGAAAAAAATATAAATTTTCAAATATAGCTAATGAAATTAATTGAAATATTTAAAATATGTATGTATATATAATAAAGTATAATCACGTGTAAATCATATTGCAACAGTTTTTTATGATTTTTATTTTTCATGCATGAAAATTTTCATTATTTTTAAATCGCTTTTTATAATTTAATATAAATAGAAAAAATAAACAACTTTGTTTTTACGATGAAAAACCAACAAACAATGCACGAATATATATGTCCGATGAGATAGATAAGAGCGTCCAATTTATAAAAAGCACAAAGGCGTTGAAAAACGCACCGATGAAACCAAAAAAAAAGAAAAAAAAACAGAGAAAAAAGGAAAATATTTATTTCGGACTTGTAATTGGCGAGTCGGTTTTCGCGCGCCCGTTTTTCACGCAAACTTTTCAGCCGCCTGAAAAGCGACAATAAGAATAATAAGGCGGATGGGGGAGGATGTGAAATGTTGTTAAGGGCGGTAGAATGATGCAAAAAAGCTCGGGTTCAAAGCTCGCACCTTCCGACGGCGCGTGAGAGTTCCACTTTCAGACGTTCGCACTTTTAGACTTTCAGATTTCAGTAATAAATGGCGACGTTTACACGCCGCGTGAGAGCCCTTAAAACAACTTGTGGAAATGCTAAAGGTTGCTCGCGGAAAACGATAAAAATTTATCAGGCTTTCATTCTAGCGGCCCTGCGTTTCAACTTTATATGTATTATTGCGCGTTTTTTATTATTCGACGATATTAAATAATCTGATGAAAATCTAACTTTTATCGTGTAATGAAAAAGTTTACATATTACAATTCTTGTAGAGCTATTTAATTTGTAAAATTTTCTTTATATTAAAAAAAAATAATATATTTCATTCAAAAATTATTTTCTTAATAAAATTTGTGATAGATCAATGAATAATCTCATTAAATTGAATTTGATGCAATATCAATTTTTAAATTAAAAATCTATTTTTATTGATGAAAAAATATGATATATATTTCTTTCGTGATCGAATAAAAATTATACATCTGGAAAATATTACTATTTATTTTTTTTTCAAAACATTACCTTAAAATTATAATTATAATTTTAAATACACATCATTATTAATTTATGATATTTTTCTTAAAAATAAAAATAAAAATTGTTTTAATTTACATATGAAATTTTATATTTTTAAATTTTGCAGTAGATTTAAATTTGTATGTTTGAAATGAAACTTAGCGTCATTAGAAACAAGAAAGTCGAGATTTTGCGGGAGCTTTTCAAAAGTTTAAATGCGCGCATCTTTAAAAATTTGCTTCCGGCTAATGTTAAAAATATCTGATGTCATGATAAAAAGAAAACATTTGAAGTTTTATAAAAAAAATATACATATATATATTAACAAAAAAGAAGTATTAGTTTGATTCTAAAAAAAGTCAATAATAAAATAAAATTTTCAATTTTATCTATTAAATGAACAAATTATAATACTAATTTCGGATAATTTTATTTTTGACGATCGTTGTCTAATACAATATTATATATTTTTTTATAATAATACTTTTTTATCTAAGAAATTTTTCAAGAAAATTCTTAACCTAATTTAACGGTCTTTTGTTAAAATTTCCCAACATTACTCTTCGGAAAAATCTCGACGACTTTTCTATCTGATAAAGTTGTTTCATAATAACGTCCTTTATTATTTTGAAGACTCCACTATCACTGTCTTACTGTACTATGTTCGTACTTCACTGCTAAATATGTTTGAGATTTCAGTCATGTATCTTCGGAGACGTGCTCCTTCGTTCAACGTACACATTTTTATCTTATAAACTTGTGTACACGTTATGTGTATATATACAAGTGTGTGTGTGTGTGTGTACGTTCTATATTTATTTAATTTATTATATATAAAAAACTGATTTCAAATTAAATTTTATTGATTTTTTATATTTTGTTCAGTCTGCATATTATGTTTTTTTTTATGAAGAATTTATTATAATTTCTATACCAAGCAAAATTTGATAATAAAAATATATTGCCATATATTTAGTATTATTTATTATTCTGCAACTAATCAATTGAATAATTTATACAAAGATATTTATATTTATTAAAAATATATGTTAAATTTATTCAAGAGTAGAATTAAAAATTAAATCAATATTCTGAAATAAGTTCAATTTTTATTATATACATATATATATTTTTATGAAGAAACCATTTTAATGCTATCGGAAAGAATAATAGCACAATAAAAGCGATCACCTAGTATAAATTTCGAGCATAAAGTGTTTATTCGCCGAAGATAATTGCCATCGAAAGTTATAATCTTTCACTTCAAATGATGAGTTTTGGCATTCGCAATCGACACAAGTTTCTATCGATGGGATTTTCGATATTTTATCACAATAAAATTGTATTAGTTTTCGAATCTAACGTTAACCTAAATATATTGAACTCGTATAAGCGATAAGAAGTTGAAATAGTTATATGCACACACACACACACACACCTACATCAAATATATAATATATTTACATATTTATAAGATTTTATACGCTCGTAATAGACGAAGGTTGTAAGTACAGTAGATTTGATCATGTTTCTCATCTGTCTTATCGTTAACAACATCGTAATAATATTCAACGTACGTTTTCGAAATAGCCTTTGGCCACTTAAAGGGTCAAATGGAGTCGATTTCCAATTCCCGTTTTCGTTCTTTTGTTCCGCCATATCCTTCTGGAAAAAATCGCGCACCGAAAAAAGAAAAAAAAACAAATAAACAAACAACAACAACAAAAACAGAACGACTACTGCGTAATTGGGTTAGCGTGTTCAAGTTTTCGAGTATCATCACCTGAAAGTACTTTTTTCCCCCAAACATGTTACGTCCTTTTTTCTTATAGAAGAGTCAAACATTTACAGAGGTTTTTACGTCTAAATATATACATTAAAAATAAATTGAAAAATTAAAGAAAATCATTAAAAATATATATTAAACAATTTTGGTTTTGATATTCTATAAAGAAAATTATCGTTGTAGATAAATGTTATAATTTGGTGTATATAATATAATACAGAATGTTATCGTTAATTAACTAAGCTTTTATTCTTAATTAAAATGGCCGTAGACCCTTTCGCAGTGTTGACCTAGTAAACGACCGCGCAAACTAACCGAAGAATGGATAAGAGAACCAAGCTTTAAATCTAAATGTTAAAACTTTAGCGTTAACTGACTAAAATGAAAGCGATTTGACCTTAATTTGGATCGAAATTTATCAACCATTTTATATATTATATTCGAGATTTGAATACGGAATTATGATGTTTTATACTAAAAATATTCATATTATTTCAAAATAATCATATTTGAATAATTTTTGAATTTTTGAAAGACGATTTTTGATTATTGAAGAATAAAAAAATTGATAAAAGTAAAAATTTAGAAATTATTCATGTGTATTTAGAATGTAAACATTTACTGAGCGTATTCATAGGACAAATCCCTTGAGTCTGTCAAGATGACATGTTATGTAAAGAGAACAAAAAATAAAATAAGGCACAACGATTTAGAATACGTTTAGAATAGTTATAACTATACATTGTAAAAAAAACTTCTAAAATTATCATAAGTAATTATTTGTAGTAAAAGGGATTAGATAAGAATTTTTAATGCTATAATTGGTTTATGCTATAATATACTATATATATTATATATGTATAAGAGTAAAAATTTAATTGAAGTTTATGTTCGGTTTTTCGTAATCCGTTTAATTTCCGTTTATTAACGCCAGAATTAACGACGTATCCTTTTTTTTTGTTTAACCGCGTAATCAAAATATTTCATACGAATAAAATGGACGCGTTTCACTTATACGCCTCATTAATAACGTAAATTGATAAATGTATTACATGACGGGATAAAATTTACTATTTATATTATATATTATAAGTAGTATTAAATATATTTATGAGGTCGAATATTATACGCGATTTATAAAACGTTTTCATCGCATAGTAAGATGAAACTTGATTCGGTTCAGTTTAAGGGGGGTCATTAATGAAAAATTATTATTATATTGTATGCAGGTTATCTTTTCACGCAAAATTGTGTTTATTAAATGAAGTAAAATTCGATGATATAATATCGTCCTGTGGTTTACATATTATATATATCTCTTTTCTTAAGCGAAATGAAGAAAAAAATATGCCGATAACGTAGATTCGGCGACGTAATCCGCAAAATCTCGATATTGCGTCGTAAAAAAATTATGACGAGCCGCATTTTTGTCGTATCTCACGTCCGTGTCGATTTATTATGTCGAAAAAAAATTGAAAAATAAAAATCGATATATATATATATATATATATATTTATCCCGATATTTTGTCATGAAGTGTTTAGTTGACGAAATATATATGTGTTTTTATTTTTAAATTAATATTTAATGTTAATAGTTTACGAATGCTCTTTAGGATTTATTATACAATATATTTTAAAATTTATAAACATCGTATAAATTAAATAAGCAATAAAATGTTATAAACTTAGGCGATGATTTTTGTAGGTCTCGATTTTTTTATGAGGGGTTTTCACGTCGCATTTTACAACTTTTTTGCAATTATTATTTTATTATTATTAACATGTATAAATTTTCGACGTACATTTTACTAAACGAAAAAGAATATCATTTATTTGATTTTTTCTTTAAATTAATAATGTATTATATATTATAGTGTAATTCAATTTAATTTATTTTAACCATACAGGGTTTAATCTGGATTACTTGCAAAGTTTAACGTTGCATAATTACATTTCCATAAGCTTGTTGATATATATATATATATATATATATATATATATATATATATATATATATATATACATACATACATTTTCTTAGAATATATAAGGAAATTAAGATATAAAATAAATTTGCATAATTAAATTTAAAAATTAGTCTCAAACTTTACCCTTAACCTTTAGACAGAATTCTATTTGACATACTTTTACTGATTTTCACTGACATTTATTTAATATATTAAAAATTAAAATTAATAAAAGAAACTCGAAATTATATCTATGAAATAAAAATAAAAAAATTGATACCAAATATTTATTTTTTAAGAAATATTAACACTGTTTTAAAATATGTATTTATTTCATAGTTAAATTATCAACCAACCGAGCTGATATACATATAATAAACATATTAGTCAAAGTTTATCATATTATATATGTAATTAAAAAATAAAAAATTTGATCATAATTACGATACAATTAGTGAGATGATTTATAATATTTTCAAACCATATATAGTATATAAAGGGGGTTTAGGTTGCTTTGTGTCGTATTTTATAGGCGCAAACTTATTTTACCGTAGAAGAATTTTCCGTAAGGCCACAGGCACAATTCGCTTACGTATTACGTCACGTACTTTTCGTCATATGAACGTGTTGTTATGTACTTAACGTCATTTTCCATATATTTTTTTCCTCTTCTTATACATTTTTTTCTTTCGCGTCTTTTTCACGGTTTATTCCTTTTTTTTTCGCTGGTTTTCTGTCATTTTTCTGTCATTTTTCTGTCGTCGTCTCCGGTTTCCATTCTACTCCATCAAAACATATGTTTATATATGTACATATAATAATATATTATTATTTTGTATATATATATATTTTTCCTCTTGTTCTTAAAAAAGATATATATATATATATATATATATATATATATATATATATATATATATATTATATGTGTTAAGGTTGTTCGTGAATCAGGTTCGTTTTCTTTCATGCTCGTTTTCTTTTGTTCTACTTTTTGTTGTTGTTGTTGTTAGGTGAATTGTGGTTAGAGATGTGCGATTTTAGCGAAAAAAAAATTAGGAATTTTCTAACACGTACTAAATATAACACTTTTTCTTCGTATAATGATCATTATCGTTCTCTACTTTCATTATATAATGTTAAAGTATTGTGTTTAGTATGATATTAAGTTTTAGTATATTCTTATAATTAAAAGCGTTCGTTAAAGTTTAATCCAAAATATGGTTGAATTAAATTTACCAAATATTAATCACCAATATTAAAAAAAATGTAACAATATAAATAGTAAATTAATTTCAAATAAAAAACTATATCAAATTTTAGATAGAATATTTTTTTTAAAGAATTTTATTTTATTCATATGCATTCTTTGTTGTGTATATTTTATTATATAAGAGTAAATTAATATATTTTTAATATACATATTTCCGAGAAGAAATAATTTATATAATAAAAGATTTTATTCTTTATTTATAACTATTAAATAAAGAATAAAATAAAGTACTACCGATATATGTATATAACTGTTATAATACTTTACTATCGTAATATTCTAGCAGATGGAAATTTGCATATTTTATTTTTTGTTATAGTAAAAACGTAGCTTCAATATAATAATAATAATATGTCATATATGTACAAAATATTGATCCAGTAAAGAATGATTATAATAAGACTAGTAAAATAAATATTTTATTAAGACCACTTTATAAATTTAATATCGGATTCAATCTTTTTATAAACATGTGATAAGAATGTAAATGTTATACTTTTATATATACATGTTGTAGTATTATATTAAATATATTAATGTACACGCGAATGTAAATTTCTATATAAAATTTGCACTTTATATCCTTTATTATATTGTCCCCGAAGGGATTTCACGCTAACTTTATTTCCCATACGAGTCCACAATAATGTTCCTACACTGACGGATTTTCCTCTTAAATTTTCACGTTTGTTCACTTAATCTTGGAAAATATCAAAAAAAAACGAGTTCCTTTCTCATTTTTAATGCATACGTAATTTTACATTTAAAAGATAAAATAAAAAGTGAAGTGTCTATAAAAACACATCTGAAATATCGTGTAATAAATTTAAATTTATGATCGTATCACAGTTGATTTTTTTTACGTCATATTATGAATTTTTAACATTTCATATAACATTTATATTTTGATAAATAAAAAAAATATTCTAAATGTGAAAAGGGTAATTCTATTCTATAAAAATAATTCCTAAAGAAATTTATTGGATATCATTTTATACGAATAAGTACCACTGCGTTATATTAAATGTCCTGTAATGTAAAAATTGAATTCTTTTTGAAATAAAGTGAGACCATTTATATAAACCCTAGCCGAGGCTCGGAGAGATTATTGCAGTTTTCCAGAGTCCGCGATCCGCACGATAACAACCCCTGTTATATATATATATATATATATATATATATATATATATATATATATATATATAATATAATACTATTCGATTGAAATATTAAATGCAAAAGCTTTTTCGCACACAAACAATTTAATCGAGATACGTTCTTATAGTTGAGTTTGATATTTATTTTTTAAATATATAAAATCGAT
The DNA here is from genome assembly GCA_024500535.1 of Leptonema lineaticorne. NCBI lineage: Eukaryota > Metazoa > Arthropoda > Insecta > Trichoptera > Hydropsychidae > Leptonema > Leptonema lineaticorne. The sequence goes on along the minus strand of JANIJI010000016.1, from coordinate 3,222,965 downwards.
TTATTTTAATTTATCATATATAAATCAATGCAAATAAATATATAGAACGAATTGATTTATGTAAATAAATTAATTTTACGTTTAATTATACTGTGATTATAGTTTCATTGAAAATATAACGAGTTAAATCGGAATCGCGGTATTAATTAAAATCGTTTATTATTACGTTGTTATTATTGAAGGCTTTACGAGAATTTTATCTCGATTAAAAAAAAATGATTCGCTTTATTCGTCTCTACAACGTCATATTTCACCGAAGATAAAATGATATAGTCATAAATATTGGACGACAGGCATAATAAAAGCGAAACAATCGTCAATAACGATATGATTAATGGTTCTTTATGTCTGTCATAATGAATTTGTTCGATAAATATGCTCCGGTGTATTGTTCGTTGCTCGTTTTCAGCCTTCAAATCGAAATATTTTTCTATATTTTAATATAATATATTATTGCGATTTATTTAATTAACGATTTGCATTGTTATTTTTTTTTTGTATTTTAAAAGGCGGTCAATTAATCGATTATGATCGAACTGTTTTTTAACATAATATTCTTTAATGTATAAAAGTTGTATAAAATAATTTATTTTTATCACACCTATTGTTGACTTGAGAAAAATATTTTATTAAAATTGACATGACCCTTTTATAAAACACATTTTATGTAACATGATTATAACTAATAAAAATAAAAATCATATATAGTGCAGCGAATACTGAAAGAATAGAAGTAAATTAATTAATGAACTTTACGTAGAGAACGCGATAAATTTTAAAAGCGTTAAAAAATTCGTTCACATTGCATCGAATTTAATTTTTATTGATTATTTTAATCTGATATATGAAGTTCACGTATGAGTATATAAAATAAAACTAGCAATGACAAGAATTTATAACGTCGATTCATGTTTTAATATAAGAATAATATTTGAATGATTAATTAAAATCGTTATTAAGCAAAAGGTCGATTTCTAATTTCGTTAACCGTTAAACAATTCGCATACCATACATATTCATTGCCAGCGTATTATATTTACTTATATGAGAAAATAAAAACGGAAAAAGCAATAAAGAAAAGAGTAAACTGTCTCTAACTTTCGTCAATTTTCCTCGGTTGCGTAGGTGCTCTGGGATTTTTAGGGGGTCGGTTCGAATAACTTACCAAAAAAAAAAGAAAAAAAAACTTTTCCTAACCCGAGCTAATCTCGTCAAGCGGATTTATTTTCACGACGTTTATTATTATGAAAAACTTTTCGCGCGTTCGAAATTGATTAATTTTAATATTTATCAAAAGCGAAGGATTTTCTCGATACGGCAAAAGTGTGTGAGTGAGTGGGAATCTTTCAAACCGCCCTTAGCTTTTTTTTTTATAAGCGATAGATTGATGAATATTATATTTTAATATAAATGACATAGAGGGTTCGATAAGTCTGTAACGGTGAAAAGGTTCAAAGTTTGAGAAGCTTCGCGTATATATGTATGTATTGTCGAGTAAAAATGATGAAAGTTCTCATGGCTGACGTTCGCTAATTTATTAATAAAGTTACGGCAAATTTAACGCACAATGTATTATATATATATATATATATATATATATATATATATATATATATATAAGTTATATAATCCCCTAACCGCTTAAAGCATCACTTGACAAGTAACTTAAATAATTATTTTTGTATATATTATGGAATATCATTATTAATTTAATACATTAAATATAAAAGTTTAAATAAAATATTTTTTCAAGACTTAAAAAAACAAATTAATCTATAATATAATTGAGTACTTTATAATAAATTACTATTAAGATCAAATTATTATTATTTTTTGGCTTAGTTAAATTAAAATTTGATTATGTATTATAATATTGATTTAGAATGACCTAAATCAAAGTCAATATTGCTTCTTAAATTAATTTTAAAGATTAAAACATTTTAGATATTAGAAAATTTCAAAGTTTCAATTTTTAATTTTTACATTAGAAAACGTTTTCCTAATGTAAAATATCGTATTATATTATTAATCTTAATTTATTTTTTGATTACGCGATTTTGATCATTTTATAATCAATGGATATGTAATTCGCGGTCTTAAGGTAACAAGTGTGACTTTTTATGTTCTTGTGTGATGTGTTTTTTCTATATATTTTCTTTGTATTTTATATATGAAATCTATATATTTTGACGCAAAAGTAGAAATTTTCTGATTTTTAATTCTTTTTAGTAATTAAAACTTTTACAGTCATCTTGACTTATATAAATCAAACATTTAATGTTCAAATATTTTCTACTTTTCATATTCCTGATTTCAATTTTTTTTTGAAGTTTGAAACTATGAGAAGCCATTGTTAAAAATAACCTTTTGGAACAAAATGGTTTTCCACTCCTAGTATATTCTAAGTATTACAGTTTTGATGAATGATATTATAGATATTAAAACCTTTAAATTTATTACTTATTCTCGGTTTTATTATTTATTTATTTATTTTCAGTATTATATTCTCTACACATTGTCTGCGTCTATATATTATTCTACACATTGTCTGCGTCATTATTATTTCGTCGTCATTAATTAAACGATCATTGTATTCTAAAAATATTATATATCATTTCCACTGATAAAATCACATTATTAAATATTTCACGTTTATTACACATTTCTATTCAATTATTCCGCTGATGGATCACGCGGAAAATTTATCGAAATTATCGAAGCTCAACGTTCGCTCTTATTATTATATTTGACGCAATGAAATACGAAAATATATATACATTTTACATAATTTCATTCACGTTTTATCGTTACGTTTCATTTTTTCTTCTCGATTGTCAAACTTTTGGCCGTATTCCAGAATTTTATCGACCAGTGACAAAATGGGTTGAAATTGAGGTTCAAAAGGCCGAAATGCGAATCGCTCAGATTCCTGTTGCTTTTGCGAAACGTTTCCAACTCTCACCTGTTGTACTTTTGACAGTTAATGGACACCTGATGATACTAAATAATGCGGTATTTTTATTATTTGTAAACATTGTTAAAATATCTATCTCGTTATTTATTTATATCGTATAACCGTGGTTTTAAAATAATTTTTGGAATTTTTTTTTCATATACTTTCGTAAATCATTTATGTATTTTATTTTTATCAATGCGATATATTAATTATTCTAATGGAAAACAAAGGTCAAACGACGAACCAGTAACTCGATCTCATAAAAAATATATTAAATTGGGTAAAAGAAAGTCGCACTATCTAGAATTTTATTTAATAATATAAACTAATATCATTTTTTTCTCGAGTGTATCAATTTATTTGAAACAAATACAATTTTATTACAAAGACACATTGCATATTTTTTATTATAACTTATGATTTTCAATATGAAAATTAAAACGAATATGAAATATTTAATAATATGATTTATTTAAAGGAAATGATATAATATTTCAAGTAAACGATGGTCATTGAATTAGTGATGATGGAAGAATAATATAAAAATAATTTAAATATTGATAAAATTTTATTGGATTTGAAAATTATTATTTTGTTATATTATATCATTTTATATATAAATTTAATTATTGTTAAAAATATTTTAGAACATTTTCTTGTTTAATTACTTTTTTTTTACAATATATACATATTGAAAAAAAAAACGATGCGTTATAAAATTAAAATTTAATATTATCTCACATTATAAAACAAATATTTTATTAATCATATTAAATATAATATTTTGGTAAATATTCGAAATTGAACACATATACACAATATTGTTGTATATAATATTATAATCGCGAGCACGGATAATGTTCTACGAATACATTTTCCGTTAAAGCCATTAAACGATATTATAACGAAAGTAACAAAATTCACGGAAAACTTTGGCTTTTCAGAGACGTCGTATCGAAGACTTTTCCACCGCATCCATATCACTACAATATATAGTGTTATATCGTATTATTATATGTGTTTTCTTTGGCGGTAACGTTTATTAACCTCGTAAATGTGCGGTCGTTGAAAATTCGTATATAACGAACGATTTCCACCCCCCCTCCCTGTTCTCGGAAAATATATTTTATTATAAATGCTCCCTATTGTAAGAGAAGGAATTTTTATATAGGAAAAATAAACTCATATATTATATATGATAACATATTCTACAAATTTGATGACAAAATATTATTTTACGATCCACTCAAAATGAAATGAAAATGTTTTTAATTGAATATATGTATAAAGATTTTTATGATAATTGATTTTTTAAAATTAAAAAAATGGTAATTATATAACTAATATTTTTATATTCATATATTAAATATTTTATATTATTAATTTAATAAATATAATATATCTAAAGCTTAATTTGTACATTCAATCAAAATATTTTACATTAGGAAAAATTAATGCGATTATATATATATATATATATATATATATATATATATATATATATATATTTCAAATATTTTATTGACTACGTCGTAAAACTTAATAATGGTGATTATAATTGAAAGGTAACCGCACAAAATAACGTTGTCGTCGATTTAATTGAATTAATTTTCTATACAACCGAACCGAAGTTCACTTCCATTGTCGGAATTTAATTAACAAATTCATACGGAGCACTAATTAAGGAACTTTCTAGATGTAGTAGTACAAAAAAAAAACAGAAGTTTTTGGTCCAAACGATAAAAAGTCTGAACAGAAACGTTTCACAATATACGCGTATAATATGTAATACGAATGTTCAGTGGCCGATATTTTCCTATGATGATCTATATTATTATATTATAGATATTAAATATTTTTTATTTTTGTATATGATTTAATATAATTTTAAAATATTTTCTAGCTAATTTTAATTAATTTATTTTATAATCATCAGTTTTGTTAATATTAGCGATCTTGTTTAATTTATTGACACACACACACACACACACATATATATATATATATATATATATATATATATATATATATATTATCTTGTTGTTCTAAAATATTTTTATTAATTTTATAGATAGTTTATATATTTTTGCATTTCATTTTATTTTTAAATTTCATGAAATATAAAATTTCTTCAGAGATATTGTTAATAATTAAAATGTAATTTAGCGATTTTCTATTAATCGTCATATATTTTGTTTTGTTTAAAAAGTTATTCGAATGATATTATTTTAATTTTAAATAAAAAATATTAAATGTTAAAATATCTACAACATGATATAGTTAAAATATTTATATAAAATATTTAAAAATATTCTTTTTATATAATTAAATATTATTTGTTAAGTGTCATCATTAAAACTTATTATACATCATATGAATGTTATAGAATATAGTAACATAAATTAATATGTAGATAAATTTCCGTCACTGTACGTACTTTCTATTACATAATACATACGCTTGTTTATTTTTTTTATATATATTATATATATAGTATATTCAGTCCGAAAACATCAAAAACAGTATATTTTCCCTGCGGCTAACTTAATTTTGCCACTTTCACTCGTTCGCCGCTATGTTTCTCATTTTCACAAAGTGAAAATTTTCCCTTACTCTTCATCCGCGTCTCTTCATTTTGAAATTTGCGAATACGTATCTTTCAGAGTAATTGACAAACTGAAAATGGATCGTACACGAAATTTTCTAACCTTTCACGTTGCAAACTTAAGAAGTTGCTTTATCGTTTACATACGAAAAAAAAACTGTTGTCGATATATAAAATGAACTAAATCTACTTTTCGTAATATGCATTAATAGCTTTTCTTCGTGATAAATTATATAATAGATATTTAATGTTAAAATTAGTCATTTCAATCATTAACATGAATATATGTAATATATATTTTCCATTGTCGATAACACAGATAAACGGTTACAATGGTGAAATTTCTGTGAATGACGAACAAATTGTATAAAAACTAAGCGAAAGAAAACGATCAATAGGACTAAAACCATCTTTATATAAAAAAAAGTTGATTGTGTTGTAATCGACTGTAATGTTCTAAGCCGGTAGGAAATTTGGAGAAATTATGCTCGAGATAAAGTTAGGTAAAAAATAAAGTGGAATCCTCTAGTATTTTATACGTAATAAGTATCTTTATCCTATTTTACAGTAACGACTATTTAAAATTCTTACATTTTTATATAACATAATGTATTTAAAAAATATAATATTAATTGAAAAGGTAAGTAAAATGAAAAAAAAAGAAAAGTTTAAGTTTTATTAAACGTTGACTTCATTTAACTTTTATCGTTTAATATCGGAGAAAACTTGAAAAAGTAATTTTAATCAGTTATATTACAACTTTTGATTAAATTTGAATGTGTTAATTAAATAATATAAAATATTTAAAGCGTTCAATTTATATTTAAAATTCAATTACTTTATGAATAATTACAATGTTTATATTCAATTTCACATAATTTTTATAGTTTATAATAAATGACGTAAAAATAGCGTTTGCATATGAAAATTTAACATTATCGATTGCTACTTTTATATATATGAACTTTAAGAATTTTACAAAATCCCCGATGAAATATTGAGTATAAGAAGTTTTATTTTCTTCTAAAAGCTGTCCGTTTTGAAGCAGCTTCTCGGAAAATTAAAAATTTTCCCGTTACTTCGGTTCAAAATTCGATATCTTCGTACTAACTTCGGTCAGCGCCGGCGATATTTCGACGATGTATGGGGTTCGTTATAGTTTTTCCATTCGTAAGTTGTTCCTTTTGCTGATCCGGATTTTCCGGCAATAAAACGATGAAAATCTCCACAAAGCGACCGTTATTGGTACCTTTGCGAGAGCTGATCGTTTCGCGGGAAAATTTTCCATTGTTATTCCGCACGCAGTGAAACTTGCGAAATCGACCACCTTTTTTCACTAACATTTTTCTCTATGTCAGCGTTTCTCAAACTTTATGGATATCGGAGACGGAAGCACTTCATTATGGTTGTTTGCGGTCCGTTCTGCTTTTGTGGACCAATATTGTTCATTTTTATTTACGTACCGAAAGCATACTCACATACAAAGCTTTTTTTTAGCTCTTTTAAAATATAATAAACGTGAAAATACTAACGTGTTATATGTTTGAATTTATATATAAAATAAATATGATTTTTTTTATATAATAAGAATTTAATAAAATTTAATTGATCACTGGATAATTCTTCTTAGATATAAAAAATTATATCAATTAAAAAAATATATTGTTTAGACATTATGACATCTCAATTAAATAAATAATTATTTTTCAATTTTTTTAATGATAAAACAATATTTTATGATTGAATTGTTAATATATAAATTGTTTTTTCTATACACATTTTTATTTTAGTATTTTAATTTAAAAAAGTCAACGGGAAACTATTCATGTATTTTACTTGTCCAAAGTTGTTATCAGAAATTCTATAAAAATTTTATAACCTCATGAAATTTTTAATCAAACGATTTTCATGAATGAACTTACGCGAAAAACGCTGCCATTGTCATTTTATTTTTTCTCTCTCTAAAGAATTTATTTCTATCTTCTCTCACTATAAATCGTGAATAATAAATAATACGGCGTTCTGATAAGTTATTGTGTGATTGATGAGGTTGTTCGCCTTCAGAGTTACTTCCGATCCATTTGATAACATTAAATGCCTCGACGACAATGTCGTATCCATCGTCTTCGAGAGGATCTGACATAGATATCCTTGACGACATAAAAAGATATATATATATATATATATATATATATATATATATATATATAAAAGACTGAAAGCCCAAAACGCGGACGAACCATGACACGGGCCGACTTCCGATTAAATCCCCGCGATACCGCGTTGCAAATATAAGACAGATGTCTTTCAGCTTTAAAAATGATCCACAAACCATTTTATATAATATAATATAATATAATCTAAAAGTGATTTAAATATATATTTAATTGTCGTTTTAGTTAGATAGCCGATAAAGGATTATCGGATTTCAATAAATTTCACTGTTTTAATTAAAATTAAAATGTAATAAATTATATAAAGATATATATATTTGTTGAGAAAAATATATATAATAAATTGATATTTTTTTATTTAATTCAATCATATTATTTATTTTCATTATATGTTACATAATATTTACTTTTTATGTATTATATAAATTTATTCATTTATAGTATTTAATGTAGAATATGCAAAAGTAGATATTATAAAATATTATAGAATTTCATGAAAAAATACAATTCAAATATTAATAATCTATTTTTAAAATTAATTACAATAAAATATTTGGGATTTCTTATTTTTGACTAAAATTTAGTTATCTTTTTTTTTCATATATATGTAAGGACGTATCAAATTCATAATATATTGTAATTAAATTTATTATATTCTTATCGATTATAAAATAACAAATAAAACGTCACTTATAATCTCCTGTTTAATTTAAAAACGTGATAAAACAGTTTCCATATTGCGGTTTAAATAACATTTCACTAGATTAACTCCATATTACACCTTGAAAATATTTTAACTATACTAAAGAAGATATCGTGAACTTTTAATGTATAATAATACTATACTAAGTTGTAACGACAAAAACGTTAAATGTATGATAAATATACGATATATTTTTTTTTATATTTCGTGAAAATATCACAAACCAAATGTTTGGGAATTGTCAGTAATTTATTACCATTATATGCTTCCCTAGAGAGATTCTCCGGTCTGATAGCGACTATATTTCACAGAATTTAGCTATATTAGCGGTTTAGTAGTAAAATGGTACAAATCCACTTCGAATTTTCTATATAATATCAGACAATGTCTCGTGATTGATTACTAGAAGGTGTTCAAACTTGATAAGTGGTATGCGAAAAGGATAACCCTTTCCGATTATAAATTTATCGTACTACGCTTGAATAATATTTATCGGTTGTAAATGTAAATTTGTATTATCGTTTTTGATGTAATAATGCTTTATATTATGTATCAGATGTGTATGTATAAATTGCTCGTAGATAAAACGTAAATTGAATTAATAAACGATTACATGTTTTTTTTTCTTTGATTTATTTTTTCGCTTTCAAAATTTTCGGATATCTTTATCTAAATTGATTAATATTTTTTGTTTGAAAAGTGAGTAAAAATTTAAAAATTTCTATAAAATGTATTTTTTATAGATAAAATTTTATATAGAAAATTGTTTATTATGGAAACATATTACATTCACATATTATGAAACATGTATTATTTTTATTTTTTATTGATAATTTTCAATGGCTTTTTCTGGAAAATATTGTAGTATTAAGATTTTTAATATCTTTTTTTCGGAAGTAATCGATGCGCAATATTCTTTCAACATATAGTTTATTATTTATATATTCAAATCCATCTATATAAAAATATTACACATGAAAATACGCTTTTATTGTACAAAGAAAATAAAGATTCACTAACAAAAGAAAATATTTAAAATATCAGTCTGTTTTATTATGAAAATTTAAATAAACCGACCGCATCTTAATAGATTTTACGATCCGTACTTAAATTTTTGATCTGAGACGCGAGGGGTTGAGATTTTTCGGTAGAGGGGGGGGGGTTCGTCGACTTTTATTTACTTTGAAATTTTCCAATTTTACAGACTGAAACCTTTAAATTGAAGCCCCTCACTTTATTACCGGATTGTGGGCGTTTGTTTGAGTCTCATAATTCGGTTGCGCCATCGAAACTTAATTAACCCTAACGTTTAACGACGACAAAGAAAACTAATTTCGGTGTCGAGAGGACCCAAGAAAGGGGTCCGTCGTCGTCGCGAAGCAGGCTCAAAGGTCGCGATCCAATTTCTATTAACCGAAAATATATGTTTACATACACACACTTATTACTCGCATACGTGTTTTGTGTTAAAGTACATAAACAAGTATATATACACACGACATAATTAAGTATGAAAAATTGCCCCGCTATACATGTTTCATATTCATATTACAACATGAAATTTTTGAAATATATATATATATATATATATATATATATGATATGATATGAAAGTACAATTTTTTGAACTACAAGAATAAATTTTCATAACTCGATATATTTTTCGACGAATTTGAAAAATGTTAACCATGTTTTTGTTTGATATCGCTTGTAATTCTAATTAATATCCAATGTAAATAATTTTGAAATATTTTATACGTGTAATTAATTACGTATATGTTTTATAATTATATTATATACGTTATAAAGTTAAAGTATCGTATTTTTCAAAATATTCAAATATTCATTAGAAATATTTTTTTTTTACTTAAAAACTGAATGCGAATTTTCATAATAATATGTAAATTTATAGAAAATTATGAAATCCTTTAATTAAAATTATATTTCGTTTATATTAGTTTCTATTTAATTATATTTTTTATATAATCTTAATTTAAAAAAAATAGAAAACATACAACTTCAAATTTCATTGTAAAATTGCGAATTTTCGAATGTTTGTAGTTATTTTTTTTTTATTTCATATTATAAATGTAAAATTTTGATATTTTCACACTTCGCCGAATAAAAATATAAACGCGTATATCGCAACATGAATTATTTTTTATATTTTGAAAAATAAAATTTAAAGAAAAGGGCAGTGTTTTGTTTACATTGCCGTTATAAATCATTTAAAACCGCCGAAAAACGTGGCGCAAAATCTTTTCATCTGGTTTTATCCTAGAGAGGGTTAGTTATGAGCCCTCCCAGAAAAAAGCATACATTTTTCTCGAATGCCAGAGTTTTTGTCTTCGTTTTTAATATTTATATACATTCACCATAACGATATAAAGGAGCGGCAGACAGACGCACATAAATAATGCGAAGAAATCCGCAACCGATATGTTAACCCTTTTCTGACCGTACGTATTAAAATATTACTCCGAAATCCTTACGTAATCCAATCCGACGTACGCTCGTTTAAATATTATGCAAATTTAATAACATTTGTAAATTATTGTTTTTTGATTTGTTATTCATTATAATTTAGAAAATTATATTATATTATTCTTTTTTAGATAAACATCTTACATATTTACACAAGTTTAACATTATATGAAACTCGTTATATAACAATTATTAAATTTTGAATATTTAATTTTAAAATATATTTTTTTATTTAATGCATTGAAATTGGTATTTTTTTTTACAAAAAAATAAATAAATAATGGAACACATAGTAAACAAAAGGGTTAACACTTTCATTGCCGCAAACAGTCTCTCGGGTGCAATTCGTTTACAATCTACGAAACGCGAAATGAATCCGGTTTTATGATTCGTTTTCAAAAATTTAAAATATCTCACTCGAAAAGAATTACTTTGTTTTTAAAGTAAAACGTTTTTTTTTGTTTCCACCAATTATATTTTAAGATTAATTATGATAAAAATTCTTAATTAAACGAAACGTAATGATCAATTTATAACATCATTCATAATTAAAAAAAATATATAATAAATGATTAAAATAATATTTTATTACAAAAAAAATACAAAGTTTTTAATTCGTATACATAGTTTTTAAAAGGTATTTTTACAATAAGAAAATAGAAACAACTCTTTAACCGCGACGATCGTTCCCGATTCGAGATAAAATTTTCCTTCGTCGGAAAACAATGGACTTTATCGTCGAGACCTCGGAAAATTCATCATAGTCGTTTTTTTCTTTCTTTCATTCGCTGCTCGTCTTTCAACTTAGCGAGCTTCACTCGACTCGATAGCTCTGTCTTACAATACTTGTTCTAATTTTTTTAAAAAGAAGAGAGCTTTAGATTGATTTTCGGAGAGCTTTGCTTTTTAAATGTAAACGTTTATCAATTCCGTATTATGAGATACATTTATTTACTGTTTTCTATCGATTTTTAATAAGCGCTTCTATATATTAATCATTTTTTTATATAAAATTAACAGCAATATTTAAAATTTTATTGCAAAAAAAAAGAATAATATATTTATTGATATAAATATTATAATAATATCTCGATTTGTGAACTTAATTCGTTTTTGTTCCAAATTTGTATTTTGAAGAACAACTTTATATTATTACTTCATTAAAAATGAAATTACAATATTTTAATAATATATTTTATGATATATAGAAAAATATTCAATCAAAATGGTAATAATTTAAATATCATAAATGTTTATTTACATAAATTTATTTAATTAAAATTCAATTAACATACAATCATCAATGATTACGTTGCATAATTAGTTCAATACAACGTAATTACTTTATATATCGAACTTGCAAATACATATATAATATAATACCATATATGGCAATATATAAACACATATATCAATCATAAAAATATATTATGTCATAGATCGATGAAACTATATTACTCATCTTATACAATTTTGTAAATGCGATCCATCCAACATATTTCCTTTGAAAAATTGGCATTTTTGATATGAAATGTATCGAAAAGTTGACTGCGACATTTTGGTTATATCTTCATTTATTATTTCATTTTTATTCATCACATTTTACGTGTATAGAAATATTTATTATTACATCGAATGCTGAATACAGGAAAACATTTAATCATCGTCATATTTAAAACGATCTGCGAGAGATTTTTTTTTCTTTCATTATCAATAAAATATATTTTTCATCGTATTTTTTTTAATTTCATTAACGATTAAAATAATAATAATAATAATAATAGTGATAACGTATTTTTTTTGATGAGACAGACGTCAAGAACGCAAAACGTGCGAACTGACATTTTTATCGGAAAAACTGAAAAATCAATCGAAAAATGTCGATATTTTTCGACGACAGAATTCTCGTATATATTTAAATATTATTTATTAAAATTGTGATATGAAATATATATATCCAATATATAGTTCAATTTTTCATGATAAAAAACAAACATTTTATTTTAAATTAAAAAAAAAGGATATTGTAATATATAAAAGCTGTCCTTTTACTATGACAAATATTATCTTTCAACAATGTAACCGTACAAAAAAAATAATCCAACATTTCAAGTATACGATTTGGTGAATAAGGAGGACGTTCAAAATTTCCACTATTCACTACTCATCCGGAAAATTTTCTTCAAGACAGACCCTAACATCACTATAGTAGTGCTTAGGCGTTCCGTCTCGTTGAAAATAAAGGTACTACTTAACCCTTTAAATAACTTGCTAGTGCGTAGCATGACGGGATTCAACAGTAAGTTCAAATAAATTGCGAGCTTATCAAGTGCGCGCACATTCTTACACACATGAATATATATTACCATATATAACACGTAACTTATTCATACACATTACACGTTAAATTTCGTATGAAGCTATATTAAATTATTTTTTAATGATTATATTTTTAAACGTAACATATTATAAAATATATATATATTTCTTTTTTTTTTTGAGTTTTACAATATTTTTTCACCCTTATCGAGTGCATATCTTATTATTACTATCTGCGTACGACTCGCATAAAAACGCAGAATATAGTAGCGTAAAAGTTGCTCCATAAAACTGGATAACTAGAAGCGACCTCGCTTTTTTTCCGCGAGTCTTTTTTCCTCTTTTTTACCACGCCTCATCCCTCCCCCCTCTCGCTCACTATTTTCCCTTTACGACTGCCTTTCGTGAAAAAGGGAATGAAAAATATGAAGTTGAAGCCTTCCAGTCAGAGCGTTATACGTGTACATACTCACTCACTACATGCGCTAATATACATATATTATTTTTTACAGGTTGTATAATTTTTTTTTAAACATTTATATATATATATATATATATATATATATATATATATAATTAAAAAAATCAATATTAATGTTTTCATTGATAAAAATATTTTTTTCTGTATAATTTTATACTTAATTCTAATTTTTAATATATATGTATATTTATGATAAAATATAATGAGTTTTTAAATTGTTTACATAAAGTGTGTAATATTGTAAGAAAATAAATTAAATAATTTGAATAAAAATGTGATCACACTGTATATGTTGTATACATGTATAGTATATTCGTGCAAGTCAACGGTGAATGAATACCATTTTCGGATGTTCGAAAGTCTTTCACTCTATTGAGCTTTTTCTTTTTGTTCTGGATAAACGGTTCGTTGAATTTATTACCCATATATGTACATATCCTGAATAATGCGTACAAATCCTGAAATATCTCTTTCTCTTTCCCCCGTTAACGTATAAAAGGACGTGTAAAGCGAATCAATTAGTATTTCGCCGGAAGGATCTTTAGCTTTTCGATAAGGAACCGTTTTATTACCGTCAATCGAAATTATTGCCGGTCGTTTCGCGTATTCTAACGACATTTTTATTGATTTCGACGAATTCGTTTCATTATAAAAGACGCGTTCGCATTATTGAAATTTTTATAAAATATTTTTATTTTTAAATAATTTTTTGTATCATTTTTAATATTGAAATATATATTAAAATGTGATGATTAATTTTACATATTTACAAAAATAATATATATAATAAAATTTAATTAAAAAAAAAACAATATTTCAACCTGATAAATTTTATTTTAGGCGGATATTTATATTTCTTCACGCAATGGATGATGTCATTAGCATACATTTATCTCGAGCTGTTTTTCTTATTTATTAGATGAAATTTTGCGTTGAATGACATGAATAATCTTTGAGGATCCCTCAGGAGTCATATATATTCACGCGCGTGTTTGAGTGCGTATGACTCAAATAAGGAGAGCGTTTTGTTTCATAAGTTTGTACCAACGTCATTTTTCTCTATCAACATCTAATTAATTTACAACGTTTTCATTTATATATCAATTGTGTTGATAATATTATTGTTATACAACAATTTTTAAATTTATATATTTAATTATACTAATTAAAATCATATATTAGCAGTTTTTCATATGTTTTTATAACAGACGTATTGAATATGTATGAAACTGCTAAAATTCTGTACAATTATTTCGCTGTCGAAAATGATGAATTTCTCATGCATATGCATATTTCTCCAAAAATTTCCAAATAGTTTTCTTTAATTTTCTTTTATACGAAAAGAAATCTCATAAAGACAAATTTACAGTTTTATTACATAATTAGTTTACTGATTTATCTATATTTGCCAACATTTTGGATCAAAGTTAGAAGTAATCTAAATATTTTGAGCAATCCTCAATATTTGAAAATTGATAACTAAAATTGATTTAAAACGTATATATAATTTTAAAATCGGATAAAATAGTGTATTGTGAGAAGTAATTTGAATCACAATTGCAGTTTTATACTTTATACATGATGTTGCAGAAATCTCAATGTAAATTCAAATCCCATTTTAGTATGCTGTTTAAAGAGCCTTAAGATTGTTTTACATACGTTTTGGGAATCGTTGAAACAGATTGTGATTTTCAAACTGTCTCTTTTATAGGTTTTTCTATTTTCAATATTATCTATTCGATA